>CAWWDY010000944.1:0-162044 GCA_963942605.1 Poecilus cupreus
TGAATATGACAGTTTAAATACTTGAAAACAGCATTTTTGTATGTTTTTGCAAGCTGAAAACAGCTATTTTTTCTTGATTTTGCAAATATAAGCTATTACACACGACATGTACATGAATATGACAGTTTAAATACTTGAAAACGGTGTTTTGTATGCTTTTTGCATGCTTAAAACAGCATATTTTTTTTTGCATGCTTAGAACAGCATTTTTTATCTTGCTTTCACCAACATTAGCTTTTATACACGACAGAAACATGAATATGACAGTTAAAATACTTGAAAACGGTGTTTTGTATGCTTTTGCATGCTTAAAACAGCATTTTTATCTTGCTTCCACTAACATTAGCTATTATACACGACAGAAACATGAATCTTTCAGTTTTAAATACTTGAAAACAGCATTTTGTATATTTTTGCAAGCTGAATACAGCTATTTTATCTTGGTTTTGCAAACATAAGCTATTACACACGACATATACATAAATATGACAGTTTAAATACTTGAAGACGGTGTTTTGTATGCTTTTGCATGCTTAAAACAGCATTTTTATCTTGCTTTCACCAACATTAGCTATTATACACGACAGAAACATGAATATGACAGTTATATACTTGAAAACGGTGTTTTGTATGCTTTTGCATGCTTAAAACAGCATTTTTATCTTGCTTTCACCAACATTAGCTATCATACACGACAGAAACATGAATATGACAGTTTATATACTTGAAAACGGTGTTTTGTTGGCTTTTGCATGTTATAAAACAGCATTTTTATCTTGCTTTCACTAACATTAGCTATCATACACGACAGAAACATGAATCTTTCAGTTTAAATACTTGAAAACTGCATTTTGTATGTTTTTGCAAGCTGAATACAGCAATTTTATCTTGGTTTTGCAAACATAAGCTATTACACACGACATATACATGAATATGGACAGTTTAAATACTTAAAGACGGTGTTTTGTATGCTTTTGCATGCTTAAAACAGCATTTTTATCTTCCTTTCACCAACATTAGCTATTATACACGACAGAAACATGAATATGATATTTTATATACTTTAAAACGGTGTTTTGTATGCTTTTGCATGCATAAAACAGCATTTTTATATTGCTTTCACCAACATTAGCTATTATACACGACAGAAACATGAATATGACAGTTTAAATACTTGAAAACGGTGTTTTGTATGCTGTGCATGCTTAAAACAGCATTTTTATCTTGCTTTCACCAACATTAGCTATTATACACGACAGAAACATGAATATGACAGTTTAAATACTTGAAAACGGTGTTTTGTATGCTTTTTGCATGCTTAAAACAAGCATTTTATCTTGCTTTCACCAATAGTAGCTATTATACACGACAGAAACATGAATATGACAGTTTAATATATTTGAAAACGGTGTTTTGTATGCTTTTGCATGCTTAAAACAGGCATTTTTATCTTGCTTTCACTAACATTAGCTATTATACACGACAGAAACATGAATCTTTCAGTTTAAATACTTGAAAACAGCATTTTGTATGTTTTTGCAAACTGAATACAGCTATTTTATCTTGGTTTTGCAAACATAAGCTATTACACACGACATATACATGAATATGACAGTTTAAATACTTGAAAACGGTGTTTTGTATGCTTTTGCATGCTTAAAACAGCATTTTTATCTTGCTTTCACCAACATTAGCTGTTATACACGACAGAAACATGAATATGACATTTTATATACTTGAAAACGGTGTTTTGTATGCTTTTGCATGCTTAAAACAGCATTTTTATATTGCTTTCACCAACATTAGCTATTATACATGACAGAAACATGAATATGACAGTTTAAATACTTGAAAACAGCATTTTGTATGTTTTTGCAAGCTGAAAACAGCGATTTATCTTGATTTTGCAAACATAAGCCATTACACACGACATGTACATGAATATGACAGTTTAAATACTTGAAAACGGTGTTTTGTATGCTTTTGCATGCTTTAAACAGCATTTTATCTTGCTTTCACCAATATTAGTTATTATACATTACAGAAACATAAATATGACAGTTTAAATACTTGAAAACGGTGTTTTGTATGCTTTGCATGCTTAAAACAGCATTTTTATCTTGCTTTCACCAACATTAGCTATTATACACGACAGAAACATGAATTTGTCAGTTTAAATACTTGAAAACAGCATTTTGTTTGTTTTTGCAAGCTGAAAACAGATATTTTATCTTGATTTTGCAAACATAAGCCATTACACACGACATGTACATGAATATGACAGTTTAAATACTTGAAAACGGTGTTTTCTATGCTTTTGCATGCTTAAAACAGCATTTTTATCTTGCTTTCACCAATAATAGCTATAACACACGACAGAAACATGAATATGACAGTTTAAATACTTGAAAACAGCATTTTGTATGTTTTTGCAAGCTGAAAACAGCTATTTTATCTTGATTTTGCAAACATAAGCCATTACACACGACATATACATGAATATGACAGTTTAAATACATGAAACGGTGTTTTGTATGCTTTTGCATGCTTAGAACAGCATTTTTATCTTGCTTTCACCAACATTAGCTATAATACACGACAGAAACATGAATATGACAGTTTAAATACTTGAAAACGGTGTTTTGTATGCTATTGCATGCTTAAAACAGCATTTTTATCTTGCTTTCACCAACATTAGCTATTATACACGACAGAAACATGAATATGACAGTTTAAATATTGAAAACAGCATTTTGTATGTTTTTGCAAGCTGAAAACAGCTATTTTTTCTTGATTTTGCAAATATAAGCCATTACACACGACATGTACATGAATATGACAGTTTAAATACTTGAAAACGGTGTTTTGTATGCTTTTGCATGCTTAAAACAGCATTTTTATCTTGCTTTCACCAACATTAGCTATTATACACGACAGAAACATGAATATTTCAATTTAAATACTTGAAAACAACATTTTGTATGTTTTTGCAAGCTGAAAACAGCTATTTTATCTTGATTTTGCAAACATAAGCCATTACACACGACATATACATGAATATGACAGTTTAAATACTTGAAAACGGTGTTTTGTATGCTTTTGCATGCTTAAAACAGCATTTTATCTTGCTTTCACCAACATTAGTTACTATACACGACAGAATCATGAATATGACAGTTTAAATACTTGAAAACGGTGTTTTGTATGCTTTTGCTTGCTTAAAACAGCATTTTATCTTGCTTTCACCAACATTAGTTATTATACACGACAGAAACATGAATATGACAGTTTAAATACATGAAAACGGTGTTTTGTATGCTTTTGCATGCTTAGAACAGCATTTTTATCTTGCTTTCACCAACATTAGCTATTATACACGACAGAAACATGAATATGACAGTTTAAATACTTGAAAACGGTGTTTTGTATGCTTTTGCATGCTTAAAACAGCATATTTATCTTGCTTTCACCAACATTAGCTATTATATACGACAGAAACATGAATATGACAATTAAAATACTTGAAAACAGCATTTTGTATGTTTTTGCAAGCTGAAAATAGCTATTTTATCGTCATTTTTCATAAATCGCCGTTCCGCATGAAAGAAACATGAATTTGTAAGTTTGGATAGTTCAAAACAGCGTTTTTTATGTTTAAAACAGCATTATAAATACGTCAGTTTAGATTGTTGAAAACAGCGTTTTTTTGGTTTTGCTAGTTTAAAACAGCAGTTTTATCGTGAATTCACAAAAACCTACCGTTTTGCACGAAAGAAACATGAATTTATCAGTTTGAATAGTTGAAAACAGCGTTTTTCTGTTTTTGCAAGTTTAAAACTGCAATCTTATCGTCATTTTTCATAAATCGCCGTTTCGCATGAAAGAAACATGAATTTGTAAGTTTGAATAGTTCAAAACAGCGTTTTTCTATGTTTTTGCAAGTTTAAAACAGCAATTTTATCGTCATTTCTCATAAATCGCCGTTTCGCACGAAAGAAACATGAATTTATCAGTTTGAATAGTTCAAAACAGCGTTTTTCTATGTTTTTGCAAGTTTAAAACAGCAGTTTTATCGTGATTTCACAAATATCCGCCGTTTCGAACGAAAGAAACCTGAATTTATCAGTTTGAATAGTTAAAAACAGCGTTTTTCTATGTTTTTGCAAGTTTAAAACAGCAATTTTACCGTCATTGCTCATAAATTGCCGTTTCGCACGAAAGAAACATGAATTTGTCAGTTTGCATAGTTCAAAACAGCGTTTTTCTATGTTTTTGCAAGTTTAAAACAGCATATTTATCGTGATTTCACAAAAATCCACAGTTTCGAACGAAAGAAACATGAATTTGTCAGTTTGAATAGTTCAAAACAGCGTTTTTCTATGTTTTTGCAAGTTTAAAACAGCAATTTTATCGTCATTTCTCATAAATCGCCGTTTCGCACGAAAGAAACATGAATTTGTCAGTTTGAATAGTTCAAAACAGCGTTTTTCTATGTTTTTGCAAGTTTAAAACAGCAATTTTATCGTCATTTCTCATAAATCGCCGTTTCGCATGAAAGAAACATGAATTTGTCAGTTTGAATAGTTCAAAACAGCGTTTTTCTATGCTTTTGCAAGTTTAAAACAGCAATTTTATCGTCATTTCTCATAAATCGCCGTTTCGCAAGAAAGAAACATGAATTTATCTTTTTGAATAGTTGAAAACAGCGTTTTTCTATGTTTTTGCAAGTTTATAACAGCAGTTTTATCGTGATTTCACAAAAATCCCCCGTTTCGAACGAAAGAAACCTGAATTTATCAGTTGGAATAGTTAAAAACAGCGTTTTTCTATGTTTTTGCAAGTTTAAAACAGCAGTTTTATCTTGATTTCACAAAAATCCACAGTTTCGAACGAAAGAAACTTGAATTTATTAGATTGAATAGTTAAAAACAGCGTTTTTCTATGTTTTTGCAAGTTTAAAACAGCAATTTTATCGTCATTTCTCATAAATCGCCGTTTCGCACGAAAGAAACATGAATTTGTCAGTTTGAATAGTTCAAAACAGCGTTTTTCTATGTTTTTGCAAGTTTAAAACAGCAATTTTATCGTCATTTCTCATAAATCGCCGTTTCGCACGAAAGAAACATGAATTTATCAGTTTGAATAGTTGAAAACAGCGTTTTTCTATGTTTTGGCAAGTTTAAAACAGCAATCTTATCGTCATTTCTCATAAATCGCCGTTTCGCACGAAAGAAACATGAATTTGTCAGTTTGGATAGTTCAAAACAGCTTTTTCTATGTTTAAAACAGCATCATAAATACGTCAGTTTAGATTGTTGAAAACAGCGTTTTCTTGGTTTTGATAGTTTAAAACAGCAGTTTTATCGTGATTTCACAAAAACCCACCGTTTCGAACGAAAGAAACATGAATTTATCAGTTTAAATAGTTGAAAACAGCGTTTTTCTATGTTTTTGCAAATTTAAAGCAGCAATTTTATCGTCATTTCTCATAAATCGCCGTTTCGCACGAAAGAAAGAAGAATTTATAAGTTTGGATAGTTCAAAACAGCGTTTTCTATGTTTTTGCAAGTTTAAAACAGCATTTTAAATACGTCAGTTTAGATTGTTGAAAACAGCGTTTTCTTGGTTTTGCTAGTTTAAAACAGCAGTTTTATCGTGATTTCACAAAAACCTACCGTTTCGCACGAAAGAAACATGAATTTATCAGTTTAAATAGTTGAAAACAGCGTTTTTCTATGATTTTGCAAGTTTAAAACAGCAATTTTATCGTCATTTCTCATAAATCGCCGTTTCGCACGAAAGAAACATGAATTTATCAGTTTGAATAGTTGAAAACAGCGTTTTTCTGTTTTTGCAAGTTTAAAACAGCAATCTTATCGTCATTTTTCATAAATCGCCGTTCCGCATGAAAGAAACATGAATTTGTAAGTTTGGATAGTTCAAAACAGCGTTTTCTATGTTTAAAACAGCATTATAAATACGTCAGTTTAGATTGTTGAAAACAGCGTTTTCTTGGTTTTGCTAGTTTAAAACAGCAGTTTTATCGTGAATTCACAAAAACCTACCATTTTGCACGAAAGAAACATGAATTTATCAGTTTTAATAGTTGAAAACAGCGTTTTTCTATGTTTTTGCAAGTTTAAAACAGCAAGCTTATCGTCATTTCTCATAAATCGCCGTTTCGCACGAAAGAAACATGAATTTGTCAGTTTGGATAGTTCAAAACAGCTTTATCTATTTTCAAAACAGCATCTTAAATACGTCAGTTTAGTTTGTTGAAAACAGCGTTTTCTTGGTTTTGGTAGTTTAAAACAGCAGTTTTATCGTGATTTCACAAAAACCCACCGTTTCGATCGAAAGAAACATGAATATATCAGTTTAAATAGTTGAAAACAGCGTTTTTCTATGTTTTTGCAAGTTGAAAACAGCAATTTTATTGTCATTTCTCATAAATCGCCGTTTCGCACGAAAGAAACATGAATTTATCAGTTTGGATAGTTCAAAACAGCGTTTTCTATGTTTAAAACAGCATTATAAATACGTCAGTTTAGATTGTTGAAAACAGCGTTTTCTTGGTTTTGCTAGTTTAAAACAGCAGTTTTATCGTGATTTCACAAAAACCTACCGTTTCGCCCGAAAGAAACATGAATTTATCAGTTTGAATAGTTGAAAACAGCGTTTTCTATGTTTTTGCAAGTTTAAAACAGCAATTTTATCGTTATTTCTCATAAATCGCCGTTTCGCACGAAAAAAACATGAATTTATCAGTTTGAATAGTTGAAAACAGCGTTTTTCTATGTTTTTGAAAGTTTAAAACAGCAATCTTATCGTCATTTTTCATAAATCGCCGTTTCGCACGAAAGAAACATGAATTTGTCAGTTTGGATAGTTCAAAACAGCTTTTTCTATGTTTAAAACAGCATCTTAAATACGTCAGTTTAGATTGTTGAAAACAGCGTTTTTTTGGTTTTGCTAGTTTAAAACAGCAGTTTTATCGTGATTTCACAAAAACCCACCGTTTCGAACGAAAGAAACATGAATTTGTCAGTTTGAATAGTTGAAAACAGCGTTTTTCAATGATTATGCAAGTTTAAAACAGCAATTTTATCGTCATTTCTCATAAATCGCCGTTTCGCACGAAAGAAACATGAATTTGTCAATTTGAATTGTTGAAAACAGCGTTCTTCTATGTTTTTGCAAGTTTAAAACAGCAATTTTATCGTCATTTCTCATAAATCGCCGTTTCGCACGAAAGAAACATGAATTTATCAGTTTGAATAATTGAAAACAGCGTTTTTCTGTTTTTGCAAGTTTAAAACAGCAATCTTATCGTCATTTCTCATAACTCGCCGTTCCGCATGAAAGAAACATGAAATTGTCAGTTTGGATAGTTCAAAACAGCGTTTTCTATGTTTAAAACAGCATTATAATTACGTCAGATTAGATTGTTGAAAACAGCGTTTTCTTGGTTTTGCTAGTTTAAAACAGCAGTTATATCGTGATTTCACAAAAATCCACCGTTTCGAACGATAGAAACATGAATTTATCAGTTTGAATAGTTGAAAACAGCGTTTTTCTATGTTTTTGCAAGTTTAAAACAGCAAATTTATCATCATTTCTCATAAATTGCCGTTTCGCACGGAAGAAACATGAATTTGTCAGTTTGAATAGTTAAAAACAGCGTTATTCTATGTTTTTGCAAGTTCAAAACAGCAATTTTAGCGTCATTATTTATAAATCGCCGTTTCGCACGAAAAAAACATGAATTTGACAGTTTAGATAGTTCAAAACAGACTTTTCTATGTTTTTGCAAGTTTAAAACAGCATTTTTAATACGTCAGTTTAGATGGTTGAAAACATTGTTTTCATGGTTTTGCTAGTTTAAAACAACATTTTTATCGTGATTTCACAAAAATCCACCGTTTCGAACGAAAGAAACATGAATTTATCAGTTTGAATAGTTAAAAATAGCGTTCTTCTATGTTTTTGCAAGTTTAAAACAGCAATTTTATCGTCATTTCTCATAAATCGCCATTTTGCACGAAAGAAACATGAATTTATCAGTTTGAATAGTTCAAAACAGCGTTTTTCTATGTTTTTGCAAGTTTAAACAAGAATTTTATCGTCATTTCTCATAGATCGCCGTTTCGCACGAAAAAAACATGAATTTGACGGTTTAGATAGTTCAAAACAGACTTTTCTATGTTTTTGCAAGTTTAAAACAGAAATTATATCGTCATTATTTATAAATCGCCGTTTCGTACTTAAGAAACATGAATTTATCAGTTTGAATAGTTGAAAACAGCGTTTTTCTATGTTTTTGCAAGTTTAAAACAGCAATCTTATCGTCATTTCTCATAAATCGCCGTTTCGCACGAAAGAAACATGAATTTGTCAGTTTGGATAGTTCAAAACAGCGTTTTCTATGTTTTTGCAAGTTTAAAACAGCATTTTAAATACGTCAGTTTAGATTGTTGAAAACAGCGTTTTTTTATGTATTTGCAAGTTAAAAACAGCAATTTTATCGTCATTTCTCATAAATTGCCGTTTCGCACGAAAGAAACATGAATTTGTCAGTTTGGATAGTTCAAAACAGCGTTTTCTATGTTTTTGCAAGTTTACAACAGCATTTTAAATACGTCAGTTTAGATGGTTGAGAACAGCGTTTTCTTGGTTTTGCTAGTTTAAAACAGCAGTTTTATCGTGATTTCAAAAAATCCACCGTTTCTAACGAAAGAAACAAGAATATATCAGTTTGAATAGTTGAAAACAGCGGTTTTCTATGTTTTTGCAAGTTTAAAACAGCAATCTTATCGTCATTTCCCATAAATCGCCGTTTCGCACGAAAGAAACATGAATTTGTCAGTTTGGATAGTTCAAAACAGCTTTTTCTATGTTTAAAACAGCATCATAAATACGTCAGTTTAGATTGTTGAAAACAGCGTTTTCTTGGTTTTGATAGTTTAAAACAGCAGTTTTATCGTGATTTCACAAAAACCCACCGTTTCGAACGAAAGAAACATGAATTTATCAGTTTAAATAGTTGAAAACAGCGTTTTTCTATGTTTTTGCAAGTTTAAAACAGCAATTTTATCGTCATTATTTATAAGTCGCCGTTTCGTACGAAAGAAACATGAATTTATCATTTTGAATAGTTCAAAACAGCGTTTTCTATGTTTTTGCAAGTTTAAAACAGCATTTTAAATACGTCAGTTTAGATTTTTGAAAACAGCGTTTTTTGTTAGTTTAAAACAGCAGTTTTATCGTGATTCACAAAAATCCACCGTTTCGAACGAAAGAAACATGAATTTATCAGTTTGAATAGTTGAAAACAGCGTTTTTCTATGTTTTTGCAAGTTTAAAACAGCAATTTTATCGTCATTTCTCATAAATCGCCGTTTTTCACGAAAGAAACATGAATTTATCAGTTTGAATAGTTGAAAACAGTGTTTTATCGTGATTTCACAAAAATTCGCAGTTTCTAACGAAAGAAACATGAATATATCAGTTTGATTAGTTGAAAACAGCGTTTTTTATGTTTTTACAAGTTTAAAACAGCAATTTGAACCTCATAATTCGCCGTTTCGCACGAAAGACACTTTTCACCCAATCCAAACACAACAAACCCCAAACCTAAAACCCCAAACCTGAACCCCAAACCTCAAACTTAGATTCCCAAACAAAAAACCTCAAACCCCCAACAGCGAAACTCAAACTTTAAACCTCAAACCTCGAACCCCAAACCCCTAACCTCAAACCCCAATCCTCAACCCCAAACATCAAACCTCGAACCCAAAACCTAATACTTCGAACCCCAACCCCAAACCTCAAACCTTTTTTTGCTAGTTTAATACAGCAGTTTTATCGTCATTACACAAAAATTTGCTGTTTCGCACAAAAGAAAAATGAATTTATCAGTTTGCAAAGTTGAAAACAGCGTTTTTTTATGTATTTGCAAGTTAAAAACAGCAATTTTATCGTCATTTCTCATAAATTGCCGTTTCGCACGAAAGAAACATGAATTTGTCAGTTTGGATAGTTCAAAACACCGTTTTCTATGTTTTTGCAAGTTTACAACAGCATTTTAAATACGTCAGTTTAGATGGTTGAGAACAGCGTTTTCTTGGTTTTGCTAGTTTAAAACAGCAGTTTTATCGTGATTTCAAAAAATCCACCGTTTCTAACGAAAGAAACAAGAATATATCAGTTTGAATAGTTGAAAACAGCGGTTTTTTATGTTTTTGCAAGTTTAAAACAGCAATTTTATCGTCATTTCTCATAAATCGCCGTTTTGCACGAAAGAAACATGAATTTATCAGTTTGAATAGTTGAAAACAGCGTTTTTCTATGTTATGGCAAGTTTAAAACGGCAATCTTAACGTCATTTTTCATAAATCGCCGTTCCGCATGAAAGAAACATGAATTTGTAAGTTTGGATAGTTCAAAACAGCGTTTTATATGTTTAAAACCGCATTATAAATACGTCAGTTTAGATTGTTGAAAACAGCGTTTTCTTGGTTTTGCTAGTTTAAAACAACAGTTTTATCGTGAATTCACAAAAACCTACCGTTTCGCACGAAAGAAACATGAATTTATCAGTTTGAATAGTTGAAAACAGCGTTTTTCTATGTTTTTGCAAGTTTAAAACAGCAAGCTTATCGTCATTTCTCATAAATCGCCGTTTCGCACGAAAGAAACATGAATTTGTTAGTTTGGATAGTTCAAAACAGCTTTATCTATTTTCAAAACAGCATCTTAAATACGTAAGTTTAGTTTGTTGAAAACAGCGTTTTCTTGGTTTTGGTAATTTAAAACAGCAGTTTTATCGTGATTTCACAAAAACCCACCGTTTCGATCGAAAGAAACATGAATTTATCAGTTTAAATAGTTGAAAACAGCGTTTTTCTATGTTTTTGCAAGTTGAAAACAGCAATTTTATTATCATTTCTCATAAATCGCCGTTTCGCACGAAAGAAACATGAATTTATCAGTTTGGATAGTTCAAAACAGCGTTTTCTATGTTTTTGCAAGTTTAAAACAGCATTTTAAATACGTCAGTTTAGATTGTTGAAAACAGCGTTTTCTTGGTTTTGCTAGTTTAAAACAACAGTTTTATCGTGATTCACAAAAATCTACCGTTTCGAACGAAAGAAACATGAATTTATCAGTTTGAATAGTTGAAAAAAGCGTTTTTCTATGTTTTTGCAAGTTTAAAACAGCAATTTTATCGTCATTTCTCATAAATCGCCGTTTCGCACGAAAGAAACATGAATTTATCAGTTTGAATAGTTGAAAACAGCGTTTTCTATGTTTTTGCAATTTTAAAACTGCAAACTTATAGTCATTTCTCATAAATCGCCGTTTCGCACGAAAGAAACAGGAATTTGTCAGTTTAAATAGTTGAAAACAGCGTTTTTCTATGTTTTTGCAAGTTTAAAACAGCAATTTTATCGTTATTTCTCATAAATCGCCGTTTCGCACGAAAAAAACATGAATTTATCATTTTGAATAGTTGAAAACAGCGTTTTTCTATGTTTTTGAAAGTTTAAAACAGCAAGCTTATCGTCATTTCTCATAAATCGCCGTTTCGCACGAAAGAAACATGAATTTGTTAGTTTGGATAGTTCAAAACAGCTTTATCTATTTTCAAAACAGCATCTTAAATACGTAAGTTTAGTTTGTTGAAAACAGCGTTTTCTTGGTTTTGGTAGTTTAAAACAGCAGTTTTATCGTGATTTCACAAAAACCCACCGTTTCGATCGAAAGAAACATGAATTTATCAGTTTAAGTAGTTGAAAACAGCGTTTTTCTATGTTTTTGCAAGTTGAAAACAGCAATTTTATTATCATTTCTCATAAATCGCCGTTTCGCACGAAAGAAACATGAATTTATCAGTTTGGATAGTTCAAAACAGCGTTTTCTATGTTTTTGCAAGTTTAAAACAGCATTTTAAATACGTCAGTTTAGATTGTTGAAAACAGCGTTTTCTTGGTTTTGCTAGTTTAAAACAACAGTTTTATCGTGATTCACAAAAATCCACCGTTTCGAACGAAAGAAACATGAATTTATCAGTTTGAATAGTTGAAAAAAGCGTTTTTCTATGTTTTTGCAAGTTTAAAACAGCAATTTTATCGTCATTTCTCATAAATCGCCGTTTCGCACGAAAGAAACATGAATTTATCAGTTTGAATAGTTGAAAACAGCGTTTTTCTGTTTTTGCAAGTTTAAAACAGCAATCTTATCGTCATTTCTCATAAATCGCCGTTCCGCATGAAAGAAACATGAATTTGTCAGTTTGGATAGTTCAAAACAGCGTTTTCTATGTTTAAAACAGCATTATAAATACGTCAGTTTAGATTGTTGAAAACAGCGTTTTCTTGGTTTTGCTAGTTTAAAACAGCAGTTTTATCGTGATTTCACAAAAACCTACCGTTTCGCCCGAAAGAAACATGAATTTATCAGTTTGAATAGTTGAAAACAGCGTTTTCTATGTTTTTGCAATTTTAAAACTGCAAACTTATAGTCATTTCTCATAAATCGCCGTTTCGCACGAAAGAAACAGGAATTTGTCAGTTTAAATAGTTGAAAACAGCGTTTTTCTATGTTTTTGCAAGTTTAAAACAGCAATTTTATCGTTATTTCTCATAAATCGCCGTTTCGCACGAAAAAAACATGAATTTATCATTTTAAATAGTTGAAAACAGCGTTTTTCTATGTTTTTGAAAGTTTAAAACAGCAAGCTTATCGTCATTTCTCATAAATCGCCGTTTCGCACGAAAGAAACATGAATTTGTTAGTTTGGATAGTTCAAAACAGCTTTATCTATTTTCAAAACAGCATCTTAAATACGTAAGTTTAGTTTGTTGAAAACAGCGTTTTCTTGGTTTTGGTAGTTTAAAACAGCAGTTTTATCGTGATTTCACAAAAACCCACCGTTTCGATCGAAAGAAACATGAATTTATCAGTTTAAATAGTTGAAAACAGCGTTTTTCTATGTTTTTGCAAGTTGAAAACAGAAATTTTATTATCATTTCTCATAAATCGCCGTTTCGCACGAAAGAAACATGAATTTATCAGTTTGGATAGTTCAAAACAGCGTTTTCTATGTTTTTGCAAGTTTAAAACAGCATTTTAAATACGTCAGTTTAGATTGTTGAAAACAGCGTTTTCTTGGTTTTGCTAGTTTAAAACAACAGTTTTATCGTGATTCACAAAAATCCACCGTTTCGAACGAAAGAAACATGAATTTATCAGTTTGAATAGTTGAAAAAAGCGTTTTTCTATGTTTTTGCAAGTTTAAAACAGCAATTTTATCGTCATTTCTCATAAATCGCCGTTTCGCACGAAAGAAACATGAATTTATCAGTTTGAATAGTTGAAAACAGCGTTTTTCTGTTTTTGCAAGTTTAAAACAGCAATCTTATCGTCATTTCTCATAAATCGCCGTTCCGCATGAAAGAAACATGAATTTGTCAGTTTGGATAGTTCAAAACAGCGTTTTCTATGTTTAAAACAGCATTATAAATACGTCAGTTTAGATTGTTGAAAACAGCGTTTTCTTGGTTTTGCTAGTTTAAAACAGCAGTTTTATCGTGATTTCACAAAAACCTACCGTTTCGCCCGAAAGAAACATGAATTTATCAGTTTGAATAATTGAAAACAGCGTTTTCTATGTTTTTGCAATTTTAAAACTGCAAACTTATAGTCATATCTCATAAATCGCCGTTTCGCACGAAAGAAACAGGAATTTGTCAGTTTAAATAGTTGAAAACAGCGTTTTTCTATGTTTTTGCAAGTTTAAAACAGCAATTTTATCGTTATTTCTCATAAATCGCCGTTTCGCACGAAAAAAACATGAATTTATCATTTTGAATAGTTGAAAACAGCGTTTTTCTATGTTTTTGCAAGTTTAAAACAGCAATCTTATCGTCATTTCTCAAAAATCGCCGTTTCGCACGAAAGAAACATGAATTTGTTAGTTTGGATAGTTCAAAACAGCTTTATCTATTTTCAAAACAGCATCTTAAATACGTAAGTTTAGTTTGTTGAAAACAGCGTTTTCTTGGTTTTGGTAGTTTAAAACAGCAGTTTTATCGTGATTTCACAACAACCTACCGTTTCGCCCGAAAGAAACATGAATTTATCAGTTTGAATAGTTGAAAACAGCGTTTTCTATGTTTTTGCAATTTTAAAACTGCAAACTTATAGTCAATTCTCATAAATCGCCGTTTCGCACGAAAGAAACAGGAATTTGTCAGTTTAAATAGTTGAAAACAGCGTTTTTCTATGTTTTTGCAAGTTTAAAACAGCAATTTTATCGTTATTTCTCATAAATCGCCGTTTCGCACGAAAAAAACATGAATTTATCATTTTGAATAGTTGAAAACAGCGTTTTTCTATGTTTTTGAAAGTTTAAAACAGCAAGCTTATCGTCATTTCTCATAAATCGCCGTTTCGCACGAAAGAAACATGAATTTGTTAGTTTGGATAGTTCAAAACAGCTTTATCTATTTTCAAAACAGCATCTTAAATACGTAAGTTTAGTTTGTTGAAAACAGCGTTTTCTTGGTTTTGCTAGTTTAAATCAACAGTTTTATCGTGATTCACAAAAATCCACCGTTTCGAACGAAAGAAACACGAATTTATCAGTTTGAATAGTTGAAAAAAGCGTTTTTCTATGTTTTTGCAAGTTTAAAACAGCAATTTTATCGTCATTTCTCATAAATCGCCGTTTCGCACGAAAGAAACATGAATTTATCAGTTTGAATAGTTGAAAACAGCGTTTTTCTGTTTTTGCAAGTTTAAAACAGCAATCTTATCGTCATTTCTCATAAATCGCCGTTCCGCATGAAAGAAACATGAATTTGTCAGTTTGGATAGTTCAAAACAGCGTTTTCTATGTTTAAAACAGCATTATAAATACGTCAGTTTAGATTGTTGAAAACAGCGTTTTCTTGGTTTTGCTTGTTTAAAACAGCAGTTTTATCGTGATTTCACAAAAACCTACCGTTTCGCCCGAAAGAAACATGAATTTATCAGTTTGAATAGTTGAAAACAGCGTTTTCTATGTTTTTGCAATTTTAAAACTGCAAACTTATAGTCATTTCTCATAAATCGCCGTTTCGCACGAAAGAAACAGGAATTTGTCAGTTTAAATAGTTGAAAACAGCGTTTTTCTATGTTTTTGCAAGTTTAAAACAGCAATTTTATCGTTATTTCTCATAAATCGCCGTTTCGCACGAAAAAAACATGAATTTATCATTTTGAATAGTTGAAAACAGCGTTTTTCTATGTTTTTGCAAGTTTAAAACAGCAATCTTATCGTCATTTCTCATAAATCGCCGTTTCGCACGAAAAAAACATGAATTTATCATTTTGAATAATTGAAAACAGCGTTTTTCTATGTTTTTGCAAGTTTAAAACAGCAATCTTATCGTCATTTCTCATAAATCGCCGTTTCGCACGAAAGAAACATGAATTTGTTAGTTTGGATAGTTCAAAACAGCTTTATCTATTTTCAAAACAGCATCTTAAATACGTAAGTTTAGTTTGTTGAAAACAGCGTTTTCTTGGTTTTGGTAGTTTAAAACAGCAGTTTTATCGTGATTTCACAAAAACCTACCGTTTCGCCCGAAAGAAACATGAATTTATCAGTTTGAATAGTTGAAAACAGCGTTTTCTATGTTTTTGCAATTTTAAAACTGCAAACTTATAGTCATTTCTCATAAATCGCCGTTTCGCACGAAAGAAACAGGAATTTGTCAGTTTAAATAGTTGAAAACAGCGTTTTTCTATGTTTTTGCAAATTTAAAACAGCAATTTTATCGTTATTTCTCATAAATCGCCGTTTCGCACGAAAAAAACATGAATTTATCAGTTTAAATAGTTGAAAACAGCGTTTTTCTATGTTTTTGCAAGTTTAAAACAGCAAGCTTATCGTCATTTCTCATAAATCGCCGTTTCGCACGAAAGAAACATGAATTTGTTAGTTTGGATAGTTCAAAACAGCTTTATCTATTTTCAAAACAGCATCTTAAATACGTAAGTTTAGTTTGTTGAAAACAGCGTTTTCTTGGTTTTGGTAGTTTAAAACAGCAGTTTTATCGTGATTTCACAAAAACCCACCGTTTCGATCGAAAGATACATGAATTTATCAGTTTAAATAGTTGAAAACAGCGTTTTTCTGTTTTTGCAAGTTTAAAACAGCAATCTTATCGTCATTTCTCATAACTCGCCGTTCCGCATGAAAGAAACATGAAATTGTCAGTTTGGATAGTTCAAAACAGCGTTTTCTATGTTTAAAACAGCATTATAATTACGTCAGATTAGATTGTTGAAAACAGCGTTTTCTTGGTTTTGCTAGTTTAAAACAGCAGTTATATCGTGATTTCACAAAAATCCACCGTTTCGAACGAAAGAAACATGAATTTATCAGTTTGAATAGTTGAAAACAGCGTTTTTCTATGTTTTTGCAAGTTTAAAACAGCAAATTTATCATCATTTCTCATAAATTGCCGTTTCGCACGGAAGAAACATGAATTTGTCAGTTTGAATAGTTAAAAACAGCGTTATTCTATGTTTTTGCAAGTTCAAAACAGCAATTTTAGCGTCATTATTTATAAATCGCCGTTTCGCACGAAAAAAACATGAAGTTGACAGTTTATATAGTTCAAAACAGACTTTTCTATGTTTTTGCAAGTTTAAAACAGCATTTTTAATACGTCAGTTTAGATGGTTGAAAACATTGTTTTCATGGTTTTGCTAGTTTAAAACAACATTTTTATCGTGATTTCACAAAAATCCACCGTTTCGAACGAAAGAAACATGAATTTATCAGTTTGAATAGTTAAAAATAACGTTCTTCTATGTTTTTGCAAGTTTAAAACAGCAATTTTATCGTCATTTCTCATAAATCGCCGTTTCGCACGAAAGAAACATGAATTTATCAGTTTGAATAGTTGAAAACAGCGTTTTTCTGTTTTTGCAAGTTTAAAACAGCAATCTTATCGTCATTTCTCATAAATCGCCGTTCCGCATGAAAGAAACATGAATTTGTCAGTTTGGATAGTTCAAAACAGCGTTTTCTATGTTTAAAACAGCATTATAAATACGTCAGTTTAGATTGTTGAAAACAGCGTTTTCTTGGTTTTGCTAGTTTAAAACAGCAGTTTTATCGTGATTTCACAAAAACCTACCGTTTCGCCCGTAAGAAACATGAATTTATCAGTTTGAATAGTTGAAAACAGCGTTTTCTATGTTTTTGCAATTTTAAAACTGCAAACTTATAGTCATTTCTCATAAATCGCCGTTTCGCACGAAAGAAACAGGAATTTGTCAGTTTAAATAGTTGAAAACAGCGTTTTTCTATGTTTTTGCAAGTTTAAAACAGCAATTTTATCGTTATTTCTCATAAATCACCGTTTCGCACGAAAAAAACATGAATTTATCATTTTGAATAGTTGAAAACAGCGTTTTTCTATGTTTTTGCAAGTTTAAAACAGCAATCTTATCGTCATTTCTCATAAATCGCCGTTTCGCACGAAAGAAACATGAATTTGTTAGTTTGGATAGTTCAAAACAGCTTTATCTATTTTCAAAACAGCATCTTAAATACGTAAGTTTAGTTTGTTGAAAACAGCGTTTTCTTGGTTTTGGTAGTTTAAAACAGCAGTTTTATCGTGATTTCACAAAAACCTACCGTTTCGCCCGAAAGAAACATGAATTTATCAGTTTGAATAGTTGAAAACAGCGTTTTCTATGTTTTTGCAATTTTAAAACTGCAAACTTATAGTCATTTCTCATAAATCGCCGTTTCGCACGAAAGAAACAGGAATTTGTCAGTTTAAATAGTTGAAAACAGCGTTTTTCTATGTTTTTGCAAGTTTAAAACAGCAATTTTATCGTTATTTCTCATAAATCGCCGTTTCGCACGAAAAAAACATGAATTTATCATTTTGAATAGTTGAAAACAGCGTTTTTCTATGTTTTTGAAAGTTTAAAACAGCAAGCTTATCGTCATTTCTCATAAATCGCCGTTTCGGACGAAAGAAACATGAATTTGTTAGTTTGGATAGTTCAAAACAGCTTTATCTATTTTCAAAACAGCATCTTGAATACGTAAGGTTAGTTTGTTGAAAACAGCGTTTTCTTGGTTTTGGTAGTTTAAAACAGCAGTTTTATCGTGATTTCACAAAAACCCACCGTTTCGATCGAAAAAAACATGAATTTATCAGTTTAAATAGTTGAAAACAGCGTTTTTCTATGTTTTTGCAAGTTTAAAACAGCAAGCTTATCGTCATTTCTCATAAATCGCCGTTTCGCACGAAAGAAACATGAATTTGTTAGTTTGGATAGTTCAAAACAGCTTTATCTATTTTCAAAACAGCATCTTAAATACGTAAGTTTAGTTTGTTGAAAACAGCGTTTTCTTGGTTTTGGTAGTTTAAAACAGCAGTTTTATCGTGATTTCACAAAAACCCACCGTTTCGATCGAAAGAAACATGAATTTATCAGTTTGAATAGTTGAAAACAGCGTTTTTCTATGTTTTTGCAAGTTTAAAACAGCAAATTTATCATCATTTCTCATAAATTGCCGTTTCGCACGGAAGAAACATGAATTTGTCAGTTTGAATAGTTAAAAACAGCGTTATTCTATGTTTTTGCAAGTTCAAAACAGCAATTTTAGCGTCATTATTTATAAATCGCCGTTTCGCACGAAAAAAACATGAATTTGACAGTTTAGATAGTTCAAAACAGACTTTTCTATGTTTTTGCAAGTTTAAAACAGCATTTTTAATACGTCAGTTTAGATGGTTGAAAACATTGTTTTCATGGTTTTGCTAGTTTAAAACAACATTTTTATCGTGATTTCACAAAAATCCACCGTTTCGAACGAAAGAAACATGAATTTATCAGTTTGAATAGTTAAAAATAGCGTTCTTCTATGTTTTTGCAAGTTTAAAACAGCAATTTTATCGTCATTTCTCATAAATCGCCATTTTGCACGAAAGAAACATGAATTTATCAGTTTGAATAGTTCAAAACAGCGTTTTTCTATGTTTTTGCAAGTTTAAACAGGAATTTTATCGTCATTTCTCATAGATCGCCGTTTCGCACGAAAAAAACATGAATTTGACGGTTTAGATAGTTCAAAACAGACTTTTCTATGTTTTTGCAAGTTTAAAACAGCAATTATATCGTCATTATTTATAAATCGCCGTTTTGTACTTAAGAAACATGAATTTATCAGTTTGAATAGTTGAAAACAGCGTTTTTCTATGTTTTTGCAAGTTTAAAACAGCAATCTTATCGTCATTTCTCATAAATCGCCGTTTCGTACGAAAGAAACATGAATTTGTCAGTTTGGATAGTTCAAAACAGCGTTTTCTATGTTTTTGCAAGTTTAAAACAGCATTTTAAATACGTCAGTTTAGATTGTTGAAAACAGCGTTTTTTTATGTATTTGCAAGTTAAAAACAGCAATTTTATCGTCATTTCTCATAAATTGCCGTTTCGCACGAAAGAAACATGAATTTGTCAGTTTGGATAGTTCAAAACAGCGTTTTCTATGTTTTTGCAAGTTTACAACAGCATTTTAAATACGTCAGTTTAGATGGTTGAGAACAGCGTTTTCTTGGTTTTGCTAGTTTAAAACAGCAGTTTTATCGTGATTTCAAAAAATCCACCGTTTCTAACGAAAGAAACAAGAATATATCAGTTTGAATAGTTGAAAACAGCGTTTTTCTATGTTTTTGCAAGTTTAAAACAGCAATTTTATCGTCATTTCTCATAAATCGCCGTTTTTCACGAAAGAAACATGAATTTATCAGTTTGAATAGTTGAAAACAGTGTTTTATCGTGATTTTACAAAAATTCGCAGTTTCTAACGAAAGAAACATGAATATATCAGTTTGATTAGTTGAAAACAGCGTTTTTTATGTTTTTACAAGTTTAAAACAGCAATTTGAACCTCATAATTCGCCGTTTCGCACGAAAGACACTTTTCACCCAATCCAAACACAACAAACCCCAAACCTAAAACCCCAAACCTGAACCCCAAACCTCAAACTTAGATTCCCAAACAAAAAACCTCAAACCCCCAACAGCGAAACTCAAACTTTAAACCTCAAACCTCGAACCCCAAACCCCTAACCTCAAACCCCAATCCTCAACCCCAAACATCAAACCTCGAACCCAAAACCTAATACTTCGAACCCCAACCCCAAACCTCAAACCTTTTTTTGCTAGTTTAATACAGCAGTTTTATCGTCATTACACAAAAATTTGCTGTTTCGCACAAAAGAAAAATGAATTTATCAGTTTGCAAAGTTGAAAACAGCGTTTTTTTATGTATTTGCAAGTTAAAAACAGCAATTTTATCGTCATTTCTCATAAATTGCCGTTTCGCACGAAAGAAACATGAATTTGTCAGTTTGGATAGTTCAAAACAGCGTTTTCTATGTTTTTGCAAGTATACAACAGCATTTTAAATACGTCAGTTTAGATGGTTGAGAACAGCGTTTTCTTGGTTTTGCTAGTTTAAAACAGCAGTTTTATCGTGATTTCAAAAAATCCACCGTTTCTAACGAAAGAAACAAGAATATATCAGTTTGAATAGTTGAAAACAGCGGTTTTTTATGTTTTTGCAAGTTTAAAACAGCAATTTTATCGTCATTTCTCATAAATCGCCGTTTCGCACGAAAGAAACATGAATTTATCAGTTTGAATAGTTGAAAACAGCGTTTTTCTATGTTTTGGCAAGTTTAAAACAGCAATCTTATCGTCATTTCTCATAAATCGCCGTTCTGCATGAAAGAAACATGAATTTGTCAGTTTGGATAGTTCAAAACAGCGTTTTCTATGTTTAAAACAGCATTATAAATACGTCAGTTTAGATTGTTGAAAACAGCGTTTTCTTGGTTTTGGTAGTTTAAAACAGCAGTTTTATCGTGATTTCACAAAAACCTACCGTTTCGCCCGAAAATAACATGAATTTATCAGTTTGAATAGTTGAAAACAGCGTTTTCTATGTTTTTGCAATTTTAAAACTGCAAACTTATAGTCATTTCTCATAAATCGCCGTTTCGCACGAAAGAAACAGGAATTTGTCAGTTTAAATAGTTGAAAACAGCGTTTTTCTATGTTTTTGCAAGTTTATAACAGCAATTTTATCGTTATTTCTTATAAATCGCCGTTTCGCACGAAAAAAACATGAATTTATCATTTTGAATAGTTGAAAACAGCGTTTTTCTATGTTTTTGAAAGTTTAAAACAGCAAACTTATCGTCATTTCTCATAAATCGCCGTTTCGCACGAAAGAAACATGAATTTGTTAGTTTGGATAGTTCAAAACAGCTTTATCTATTTTCAAAACAGCATCTTAAATACGTAAGTTTAGTTTGTTGAAAACAGCGTTTTCTTGGTTTTGGTAGTTTAAACCAGCAGTTTTATCGTGATTTCACAAAAACCCACCGTTTCGATCGAAAGAAACATGAATTTATCAGTTTAAATAGTTGAAAACAGCGTTTTTCTATGTTTTTGCAAATTGAAAACAGCAATTTTATTATCATTTCTCATAAATCGCCGTTTCGCACGAAAGAAACATGAATTTATCAGTTTGGATAGTTCAAAACAGCGTTTTCTATGTTTTTGCAAGTTTAAAACAGCATTTTAAATACGTCAGTTTAGATTGTTGAAAACAGCGTTTTCTTGGTTTTGCTAGTTTAAAACAACAGTTTTATCGTGATTCACAAAAATCCACCGTTTCGAACGAAAGAAACATGAATTTATCAGTTTGAATAGTTGAAAAAAGCGTTTTTCTATGTTTTTGCAAGTTTAAAACAGCAATTTTATCGTCATTTCTCATAAATCGCCGTTTCGCACGAAAGAAACATGAATTTATCAGTTTGAATAGTTGAAAACAGCGTTTTTCTGTTTTTGCAAGTTTAAAACAGCAATCTTATCGTCATTTCTCATAAATCGCCGTTCCGCATGAAAGAAACATGAATTTGTCAGTTTGGATAGTTCAAAACAGCGTTTTCTATGTTTAAAACAGCATTATAAATACGTCAGTTTAGATTGTTGAAAACAGCGTTTTCTTGGTTTTGCTAGTTTAAAACAGCAGTTTTATCGTGATTTCACAAAAACCTACCGTTTCGCCCAAAAGAAACATGAATTTATCAGTTTGAATAGTTGAAAACAGCGTTTTCTATGTTTTTGCAATTTTAAAACTGCAAACTTATAGTCATTTCTCATAAATCGCCGTTTCGCACGAAAGAAACAGGAATTTGTCAGTTTAAATAGTTGAAAACAGCGTTTTTCTATATTTTGCAAGTTAAAAACAGCAATTTTATCGTTATTTCTCATAAATCGCCGTTTCGCACGAAAAAAACATGAATTTATCATTTTGAATAGTTGAAAACAGCGTTTTTCTATGTTTTTGCAAGTTTAAAACAGCAATCTTATCGTCATTTCTCATAAATCGCCGTTTCGCACGAAAGAAACATGAATTTGTTAGTTTGGATAGTTCAAAACAGCTTTATCTATTTTCAAAACAGCATCTTAAATACGTAAGTTTAGTTTGTTGAAAACAGCGTTTTCTTGGTTTTGGTAGTTTAAAACAGCAGTTTTATCGTGATTTCACAAAAACCTACCGTTTCGCCCGAAAGAAACATGAATTTATCAGTTTGAATAGTTGAAAACAGCGTTTTCTATGTTTTTGCAATTTTAAAACTGCAAACTTATAGTCATTTCTCATAAATCGCCGTTTCGCACGAAAGAAACAGGAATTTGTCAGTTTAAATAGTTGAAAACAGCGTTTTTCTATGTTTTTGCAAGTTTAAAACAGCAATTTTATCGTTATTTCTCATAAATCGCCGTTTCGCACGAAAAAAACATGAATTTATCATTTTGAATAGTTGAAAACAGCGTTTTTCTATGTTTTTGAAAGTTTAAAACAGCAAGCTTATCGTCATTTCTCATAAATCGCCGTTTCTCACGAAAGAAACATGAATTTGTCAGTTTGGATAGTTCAAAACAGCGTTTTCTATGTTTAAAACAGCATTATAAATACGTCAGTTTAGATTGTTGAAAACAGCGTTTTCTTGGTTTTGCTAGTTTAAAACAGCAGTTTTATCGTGATTTCACAAAAACCTACCGTTTCGCCCGAAAGAAACATGAATTTATCAGTTTGAATAGTTGAAAACAGCGTTTTCTATGTTTTTGCAATTTTAAAACTGCAAACTTATAGTCATTTCTCATAAATCGCCGTTTCGCACGAAAGAAACAGGAATTTGTCAGTTTAAATAGTTGAAAACAGCGTTTTTCTATGTTTTTGCAAGTTAAAAACAGCAATTTTATCGTTATTTCTCATAAATCGCCGTTTCGCACGAAAAAAACATGAATTTATCATTTTGAATAGTTGAAAACAGCGTTTTTCTATGTTTTTGCAAGTTTAAAACAGCAATCTTATCGTCATTTCTCATAAATCGCCGTTTCGCACGAAAGAAACATGAATTTGTTAGTTTGGATAGTTCAAAACAGCTTTATCTATTTTCAAAACAGCATCTTAAATACGTAAGTTTAGTTTGTTGAAAACAGCGTTTTCTTGGTTTTGGTAGTTTAAAACAGCAGTTTTATCGTGATTTCACAAAAACCTACCGTTTCGCCCGAAAGAAACATGAATTTATCAGTTTGAATAGTTGAAAACAGCGTTTTCTATGTTTTTGCAATTTTAAAACTGCAAACTTATAGTCATTTCTCATAAATCGCCGTTTCGCACGAAAGAAACAGGAATTTGTCAGTTTAAATAGTTGAAAACAGCGTTTTTCTATGTTTTTGCAAGTTTAAAACAGCAATTTTATCGTTATTTCTCATAAATCGCCGTTTCGCACGAAAAAAACATGAATTTATCATTTTGAATAGTTGAAAACAGCGTTTTTCTATGTTTTTGAAAGTTTAAAACAGCAAGCTTATCGTCATTTCTCATAAATCGCCGTTTCTCACGAAAGAAACATGAATTTGTCAGTTTGGATAGTTCAAAACAGCGTTTTCTATGTTTAAAACAGCATTATAAATACGTCAATTTAGATTGTTGAAAACAGCGTTTTCTTGGTTTTGCTAGTTTAAAACAGCAGTTTTATCGTGATTTCACAAAAACCTACCGTTTCGCCCGAAAGAAACATGAATTTATCAGTTTGAATAGTTGAAAACAGCGTTTTCTATGTTTTTGCAATTTTAAAACTGCAAACTTATAGTCATTTCTCATAAATCGCCGTTTCGCACGAAAGAAACAGGAATTTGTCAGTTTAAATAGTTGAAAACAGCGTTTTTCTATGTTTTTGCAAGTTTAAAACAGCAATTTTATCGTTATTTCTCATAAATCGCCGTTTCGCACGAAAAAAACATGAATTTATCATTTTGAATAGTTGAAAACAGCGTTTTTCTATGTTTTTGAAAGTTTAAAACAGCAAGCTTATCGTCATTTCTCATAAATCGCCGTTTCTCACGAAAGAAACATGAATTTGTTAGTTTGGATAGTTCAAAACAGCTTTATCTATTTTCAAAACAGCATCTTAAATACGTAAGTTTAGTTTGTTGAAAACAGCGTTTTCTTGGTTTTGGTAGTTTAAAACAGCAGTTTTATCGTGATTTCACAAAAACCCACCGTTTCGATCGAAAGAAACATGAATTTATCAGTTTAAATAGTTGAAAACAGCGTTTTTCTATGTTTTTGCAAGTTGAAAACAGCAATTTTATTATCATTTCTCATAAATCGCCGTTTCGCACGAAAGAAACATGAATTTATCAGTTTGGATAGTTCAAAACAGCGTTTTCTATGTTTTTGCAAGTTTAAAACAGCATTTTAAATACGTCAGTTTAGATTGTTGAAAACAGCGTTTTCTTGGTTTTGCTAGTTTAAAACAACAGTTTTATCGTGATTCACAAAAATCCACCGTTTCGAACGATAGAAACATGAATTTATCAGTTTGAATAGTTGAAAAAAGCGTTTTTCTATGTTTTTGCAAGTTTAAAACAGCAATTTTATCGTCATTTCTCATAAATCGCCGTTTCGCACGAAAGAAACATGAATTTATCAGTTTGAATAGTTGAAAACAGCGTTTTTCTGTTTTTGCAAGTTTAAAACAGCAATCTTATCGTCATTTCTCATAAATCGCCGTTCCGCATGAAAGAAACATGAATTTGTCAGTTTGGATAGTTCAAAACAGCGTTTTCTATGTTTAAAACAGCATTATAAATACGTCAGTTTAGATTGTTGAAAACAGCGTTTTCTTGGTTTTGCTAGTTTAAAACAGCAGTTTTATCGTGATTTCACAAAAACCTACCGTTTCGCCCGAAAGAAACATGAATTTATCAGTTTGAATAGTTGAAAACAGCGTTTTCTATGTTTTTGCAATTTTAAAACTGCAAACTTATAGTCATTTCTCATAAATCGCCGTTTCGCACGAAAGAAACAGGAATTTGTCAGTTTAAATAGTTGAAAACAGCGTTTTTCTATGTTTTTGCAAGTTTAAAACAGCAATTTTATCGTTATTTCTCATAAATCGCCGTTTCGCACGAAAAAAACATGAATTTATCATTTTGAATAGTTGAAAACAGCGTTTTTCTATGTTTTTGAAAGTTTAAAACAGCAATCTTATCGTCATTTCTCATAAATCGCCGTTTCGCACGAAAGAAACATGAATTTGTCAGTTTGGATAGTTCAAAACAGCTTTTTCTATGTTTAAAACAGCATCATAAATACGTCAGTTTAGATTGTTGAAAACAGCGTTTTCTTGGTTTTGCTAGTTTAAAACAGCAGTTTTATCGTGATTTCACAAAAAGTCACCGTTTCGAACGAAAGAAACATGAATTTATCAGTTTGAATAGTTGAAAACAGCGTTTTTCTATGATTATGCAAGTTTAAAACAGCAATTTTATCGTCATTTCTCATAAATCGCCGTTTCGCACAAAAGAAACATGAATTTGTCAATTTGAATAGTTGAAAACAGCGTTTTTCTATGTTTTTGCAAGTTTAAAACAGCAATTTTATCGTCATTTCTCATAAATCGCCGTTTCGCACGAAAGAAACATGAATTTATCAGTTTGAATAGTTGAAAACAGCGTTTTTCTGTTTTTGCAAGTTTAAAACAGCAATCTTATCGTCATTTCTCATAACTCGCCGTTCCGCATGAAAGAAACATGAATTTGTCAGTTTGGATAGTTCAAAACAGCTTTTTCTATGTTTAAAACAGCATCATAAATACGTCAGTTTAGATTGTTGAAAACAGCGTATTCTTGGTTTTGCTAGTTTAAAACAGCAGTTTTATCGTGATTTCACAAAAACCTACCGTTTCGCACGAAAGAAACATGAATTTGTTAATTTGAATAGTTGAAAACAGCGTTTTTCTATGTTTTTGCAAGTTTAAAACAGCAAATTTATCATCATTTCTCATAAATCGTCGTTTCGCACGGAAGAAACATGAATTTGTCAGTTTGAATAGTTGAAAACAGCGTTATTCTATGTTTTTGCAAGTTCAAAACAGCAATTTTAGCGTCATTATTTATAAATCGTCGTTTCGTACGAAAGAAACATCAATTTATCAGTTTGAATAGTTGAAAACAGCGTTTTTCTATGTTTTTGCAAGATTAAAACAGCAATCTTATCGTTATTTCTCATAAAACGCCGTTTCGCACGAAAGAAACATGAATTTGTCAGTTTAGATAGTTCAAAACAGACTTTTCTATGTTTTTGCAAGTTTAAAACAGCAATTTTATCGTCGTTTCTCATAAATCGCCGTTTCGCACGGAAGAAACATGAATTTGTCAGTTTGAATAGTTGAAAACAGCGTTTTTCTATGTTTTTGCAAGTTTAAAACAGCAATTTTATCGTCATTTCTCATAAATCGCCATTTTGCACGAAAGAAACATGAATTTATCAGTTTGAATAGTTGAAAACAGCGTTTTTCTATGTTTTTGCAAGTTTAAACAGGAATTTTATCGTCATGTCTCATAAATCGCCGTTTCGCACGAAAAAAACATGAATTTGACAGTTTAGATAGTTCAAAACAGACTTTTCTATGTTTTTGCAAGTTTAAAACAGCATTTTTAATACGTCAGTTTAGATGGTTGAAAACATTGTTTTCATGGTTTTGCTAGTTTAAAACAGCAGTTTTATCGTGATTTTACAAAAATCCACCGTTTCGAACGAAAGAAACATGAATTTATCAGTTTGAATAGTTAAAAATAGCGTTCTTCTATGTTTTTGCAAGTTTAAAACAGCAATTTTATCGTCATTTCTCATAAATCGCTATTTCGTACGAAAAAAACATGAATTTATCAGTTTGAATAGTGGAAAACAGCGTTTTTGTATGTTTTTGCAAGTTTAAAATAGCAATTATATCGTCATTATTTATAAATCGCCGTTTCGTACTTAAGAAACATGAATTTATCAGTTTGAATAGTTGAAAACAGCGTTTTTCTATGTTTTTGCAAGTTTAAAACAGCAATCTTATCGTCATTTCTCATAAATCGCCGTTTCGCACGAAAGAAACATGAATTTGTCAGTTTGGATAGTTCAAAACAGCGTTTTCTATGTTTTTGCAAGTTTAAAACAGCATTTTAAATACGTCAGTTTAGATTGTTGAAAACAGCGTTTTTTGCTAGTTTAAAACAGCAGTTTTATCGTGATTCACAAAAATCCACCGTTTCGAACGAAAGAAACATGAATTTATCAGTTTAAATAGTTGAAAATAGCGTTTTTCTATGTTTTTGCAAGTTTAAAACAGCAATTTTATCGTCATTTCTCATAAATCGCCGTTTTTCACGAAAGAAACATGAATTTATCAGTTTGGATAGTTGAAAACAGTGTTTTATCGTGATTTCACAAAAATTCGCAGTTTCTAACGAAAGAAACATGAATTTATCAGTTTGATTATTTGAAAACAGCGTTTTTTATGTTTTTACAAGTTTAAAGCAGCAATTTGAATCTCATAATTCGCCGTTTCGCACGAAAGAAACATTTCACCCAATCCAAACACAACAAACCCCAAACCTAAAACCCCGAACCCCAATCCCCAAACTCAAACCCCAAACTTCGTACCCCAAACTCCAAACCTCAAACCCCAAACCTCAACCCCCAAACCTCAAACCTCAAACCCCAAACCTCAATCCTCGAACCCCAACCTCGAACATCACACTCCAAACCTCGAACCCAAACCCCAAACCTCAAACCTCAAACCCCAACCCTCAACCCCAAACCTCAAACCTCGAACCCCAAACCTCAAACTTCGAACCCCACATCCCTAACCTCAAACCCCAAACCTCAACCCCAAACCTCAAACTTAGATTCTTAAACCAAAAACCTAAAACCCCCAACAGAGAAACTCAAACCTTAAACCTCAAACCTCGAACCCCAAACCCCAAACCTCAAACCCCAATCCTCAACCCCAAACCTCAAACCTCGAACCCCAAACCTAATACTTCGAACCAAAACCCCAAACCTCAAACTTTTTTTTTCGCTAGTTTAATACAGCAGTTTTATCGTTATCACAAAAATTTGCTGTTTCGCACAAAAGAAACATAAATTTATCAGTTTGCAAAGTTTCTATGTTTTTGCAAGTTTAAAAATGCAAAACTTATAGTCATTTCTCATAAATCGCCGTTTCGCACGAAAGAAACATGAATTTGTCAGTTCGGATAGTTCAAAACAGCGTTTTCTATGTTTTTGCAAGTTTAAAACAGCATTTTAAATACGTCAGTTTAGATAGTTCAAAACAGACTTTTCTATGTTTTTGCAAGTTTAAAACAGCATTTTTAATACGTCAGTTTAGATGGTTGAAAACACTGTTTTCATGGTTTTGCTTGTTTAAAACAACAGTTTTATCGTGATTTCACAAAAATCCACCGTTTCGAACGAAAGAAACATGAATTTATCAGTTTGAATAGTTGAAAACAGCGTTTTTCTATGTTTTGGCAAGTTTAAAACAGCAATTTTATCGTCATTTCTCATAAATCGCCGTTTCGCACGAAAAAAACATGAATTTATCAATTTGCAGAGTGGAAAACAGCGTGTTTGTATGTTTTTGCAAGTTTAAAACAGCAATTTTATCGTCATTTCTCATAAATCGCCGTTTCGCATGGAAGAAACATGAATTTGTCAATTTGAATAGTTGAAAACAGCGTTTTTCTATGTTTTTGCAAGTTTAAAACAGCAATCTTATCGTCATTTCTCATAAATCGCCGTTTCGCACGAAAGAAACATGAATTTTTTTAGTTTGGATAGTTCAAAACAGCGTTTTCTATGTTTTTGCAAGTTTAAAACTGCATTTTAAATACGTCAGTTCAGATTGTTGAAAACAGCGTTTTCTTGGTTTTGCTAGTTTAAAACAGCAGTTTTATCTTGATTTCACAAAAACCTACCGTTTCGCACGAAAGAAACATGAATTTATCAGTTTGAATAGTTGAAAACTGCGTTTTCTATGTTTTGCAAGTTCAAAACTTCATCTTATAGTCATTTCTCATAAATCGCCGTTTCGCATGAAAGAAACATGAATTTGACAGTTCGGATAGTTCGAAACAGCGTTTTCTATGTTTTTGCAAGTTTAAAACAGCATTTTAAATACGTCAGTTTAGATTGTTGAGAACAGCGTTTTCTTGGTTTTGCTAGTTTAAAACAGCAGTTTTATCGTGATTTCAAAAAATCCACCGTTGTGAACGAAAGAAACATGAATTTATCAGTTTGAATAGTTGAAAACAGCGTTTTTCTATGATTATGCAAGTTTAAAACAGCAATTTTATCGTCATTTCTCATAAATCGCCGTTTCGCACGAAAGAAACATGAATTTGTCAATTTGAATAGTTGAAAACAGGGTTTTTCTATGTTTTTGCAAGTTTAAAACAGCAATTTTATCGTCATTTCTCATAAATCGCCGTTTCGCACGAAAGAAACATGAATTTATCAGTTTGAATAGTTGAAAACAGCGTTTTTCTGTTTTTGCAAGTTTAAAACAGCAATCTTATCGTCATTTCTCATAAATCGCCGTTCCGCATGAAAGAAACATGAAATTGTCAGTTTGGATAGTTCAAAACAGCGTTTTCTATGTTTAAAACAGCATTATAAATACGTCAGATTAGATTGTTGAAAACAGCGTTTTCTGGTTTTGCTAGTTTAAAACAGCAGTTTTATCGTGATTTAACAAAAACCTACCGTTTCGCACGAAAGAAACATGAATTTGTTAATTTGAATAGTTGAAAACAGCGTTTTTCTATGTTTTTGCAAGTTTAAAACAGCAAATTTATCATCATTTCTCATAAATCGCCGTTTCGCACGGAAGAAACATGAATTTGTCAGTTTGAATAGTTGAAAACAGCGTTATTCTATGTTTTTGCAAGTTCAAAACAGCAATTTTAGCGTCATTATTTATAAATCGTCGTTTCGTACGAAAGAAACATCAATTTATCAGTTTAGATAGTTCAAAATAGACTTTTCTATGTTTTTGCAAGTTTAAAACAGCATTTTTAATACGTCAGTTTAGATGGTTGAAAACACTGTTTTCTTGGTTTTGCTAGTTTAAAACAGCAGTTTTATCGTGATTTCACAAAAACCTACCGTTTCGCACGAAAGAAACATGAATTTGTCAATTTGAATAGTTGAAAACAGCGTTTTTCTATGTTTTTGCAAGTTTAAAACAGCAATCTTATCGTCATTTCTCATAAATCGCCGTTTCGCACGAAAGAAACATGAATTTGTCAGTTTGGATAGTTCAAAACAGCGTTTTCTATGTTTTTGCAAGTTTAAAACAGCATTTTAAGTACGTCAGTTTAGATTGTTGAAAACAGCGTTTTTTGCTAGTTTAAAACAGCAGTTTTATCGTGATTCACAAAAATTCACCGTTTCGAACGAAAGAAACATGAATTTATCAGTTTAAATAGTTGAAAATAGCGTTTTTCTATGTTTTTGCAAGTTTAAAACAGCAATTTTATCGTCATTTCTCATAAATCACCGTTTTTCACGAAAGAAACATGAATTTATCAGTTTGAATAGTTGAAAACAGTGTTTTATCGTGATTTCACAAAAATTCGCAGTTTCTAACGAAAGAAACATGAATTTATCAGTTTGATTATTTGAAAACAGCGTTTTTTATGTTTTTACAAGTTTAAAGCAGCAATTTGAATCTCATAATTCGCCGTTTCGCACGAAAGAAACATTTTACCCAATCCAAACACAACAAACCCCAAACCTAAAACCCCGAACCCCAATCCCCAAACTCAAACCCCAAACCTCGTACCCCAAACTCCAAACCTCAAACCCCAAACCTCAACCCCCAAACCTCAAACCTCAAACCCCAAACCTCAATCCTCGAACCCCAACCTCGAACATCACACTCCAAACCTCGAACCCAAACCCCAAACCTCAAACCTCAAACCCCAACCCTCAACCCCAAACCTCAAACCTCGAACCCCAAACCTCAAACTTCGAACCCCAAATCCCTAACCTCAAACCCCAAACCTCAACCCCAAACCTCAAACTTAGATTCTTAAACAAAAAACCTAAAACCCCCAACAGAGAAACTCAAATCTTAAACCTCAAACCTCGAACCCCAAACCCCAAACCTCAAACCCCAATCCTCAACCCCAAACCTCAAACCTCGAACCCCAAACCTAATACTTCGAACCAAAACCCCAAACCTCAAACTTTTTTTTCGCTAGTTTAATACAGCAGTTTTATCGTTATCACAAAAATTTGCTGTTTCGCACAAAAGAAACATAAATTTATCAGTTTGCAAAGTTGAAAACAGCGTTTTTTTTTATGTATTTGCAAGTTAAAAACAGCAATTTTATCGTCATTTCTCATAAATTGCCGTTTCGCACGAAAGAAACATGAATTTGTCAGTTTGGATAGTTCAAAACAGCGTTTTCTATGTTTTTGCAAGTTTACAACAGCATTTTAAATACGTCAGTTTAGATTGTTGAGAACAGCGTTTTCTTGGTTTTGCTAGTTTAAAACAGCAGTTTTATCGTGATTTCAAAAAATCCACCGTTTCTAACGAAAGAAACAAGAATATATCAGTTTGAATAGTTGAAAACAGAATTTTTTTATGTTATTGCAAGTTTAAAACAGCAATTTTATCGTCATTTCTCATAAATCGCCGTTTCGCACGGAAGAAACATGAATTTGTCAGTTCAGATAGTTCAAAACAGCGTTTTCTATGTTTTAGCAAGTTTAAAACAGCATTTTAAATACGTCAGTTTAGATAGTTCAAAACAGACTTTTCTATGTTTTTGCAAGTTTAAAACAGCATTTTTAATACGTCAGTTTAGATGGTTGAAAACACTGTTTTCATGGTTTTGCTAGTTTAAAACAACAGTTTTTTCGTGATTTCACAAAAATCCACCGTTTCGAACGAAAGAAACATGAATTTATCAGTTTGAATAGTTGAAAACAGCGTTTTTCTATGTTTTGGCAAGTTTAAAACAGCAATTTTATCGTCATTTCTCATAAATCGCCGTTTCGCACGGAAGAAACATGAACTTGTCAGTTTGAATAGTTGAAAACAGCGATTTTCTATGCTTTTGCAATTTTAAAACAGCAATTTTATCGTCATTTCTAATAAATCGCCATTTTGCACGAAAGAAACATGAATTTATCAGTTTGAATAGTTCAAAACAGCGTTTTTTTATGTTTTTGCAAGTTTAAATAGGAATTTTATCGTCATTTCTCATAAATCGCCGTTTCGCACGAAAAAAACATGAATTTATCAGTTTGAATAGTGGAAAACAACGTGTTTGTATGTTTTTGCAAGTTTAAAACAGCAATTTTATCGTCATTTCTCATAAATCGCCGTTTCGCATGGAAGAAACATGAATTTGTTAATTTGAATAGTTGAAAACAGCGTTTTTCTATGTTTTTGCAAGTTTAAAACAGCAATCTTATCGTCATTTCTCACAAATCGCACGAAAGAAACATGAATTTGTCAGTTTGTATAATTCAAAACAGCGTTTTCTATGTTTTTGCAAGTTTAAAACTGCATTTTAAATACGTCAGTTTAGATTGTTGAAAACAGCGGTTTCTTGGTTTTGCTAGTTTAAAATAGCAGTTTTATCGTGATTTCACAAAAACCTACCGTTTCGCACGAAATAAACATGAATTTATCAGTTTGAATAGTTGAAAACAGCGTTTTCTATGTTTTTGCAAGTTCAAAACTGCAACTTATAGTCATTTCTCATAAATCGCCGTTTCGCACGAAAGAAACATGAATTTGTCAGTTCGGATAGTTCTAAACAGCGTTTTCTATGTTTTTGCAAGTTTAAAACAGCATTTTAAATACGTCAGTTTAGATTGTTGAAAACAGCGTTTTCTTGGTTTTGCTAGTTTAAAACAGCAAATTTATCATCATTTCTCATAAATCGCCGTTTCGCATGGAAGAAACATGGATTTGTCAGTTTGAATAGTTGAAAACAGCGTTTTTCCATGTTTTTGCAAGTTTAAAACAGCAATTTCATCGTCATTTTTAATAAATCGCCGTTTCGCACGAGAGAAACATGAATTTATCAGTTTGAATAGTTGAAAACAGCGTTTTTCTATGTTTTTGCAAGTTTAAAACAGCAATTTTATCGTCTTTTCTCATTAATCACCGTTTCGCACGAAAGAAACATGAATTTATCAGTTTGAATAAATGAAAACAGCGTTTTTCTATGTTTTTGCAAGTTAAAAACAGCAATCTTATCGTCATTGGTTTTGCTAGTTTAAAACAGTAGTTTTATCGTGATTTCACATAAATCCACCGTTTCGAACGAAGGAAACATGAATTTATCGGTTTGAATAGTTGAAAACAGAGGTTTTCCATGTTTTTGCAAGTTTAAAACAGCAATTTCATCGTCATTTTTCATAAATCGCCGTTTCGCACGAAAGAAACATGAATTTATCAGTTTGAATAGTTGAAAACAGTGTTTTATCTTGATTTCACAAAATTTCGCAGTTTCTTACGAAAGAAACATGAATTTATCAGTTTAGTTAGTTGAAAACAGCGTTTTTTATGTTTTTACAAGTTTAAAGCAGCAATTTAAATCTCATAATTCGCCGTTTCGCACGAAAGAAACATTTCACCCAATCGAAACACAACAAACTCCAAACCTAAAACCCCGAACCCCAATCCCCATCTCAAACCCCAAACCTCGTACCCCAAACTCCAAACCTCAAACCCCAAACCTCAACCCCCAAACCTCAAACCTCAAACCCCAAACCTCAATCCTCGAATCCCAACCTCCAACATCAAACTCCAAACCTCGAACCCAAACCCCAAACCTCAAACCTCAAACCCGAACCCTCAACCCCAAACCTCAAACATCGAACCCCAAACCTTAAACTTTGAACCCCAAATCCCTAACCTAAAACCCCAAACCTCAACCCCAAACTTTAACACCAAACTTAAACCTCAAACCCCAAACCTAAACACCAAACCTCAAACCTCGAACCCCAAACTTCAAACCTCAAACCCCAAACCCCAAACCGCAAACACCAAACCCCAACCCCAAACTTAAAACCGCGAACCCCAAACCTCAAACCCCAAACCTCAACCACAAACCTCAAACCTCGACCCCCAAACCCCAAACCACAAACCCCAAACCTGAACCCCAAACCCCAAACCCCAAACCTGAACCCCAAACCTCAAACTTAGATTCCCAAACCAAAAACCTCAAACCCCCAATAGCGAAACTCAAACCTTAAACCTCAAACCTCGAACCCCAAACCCCAAACCTCAAACCCCAATCCTCAACCCCAAACCGCAAACCTCGAACCCTAAACCTAATACTTCGAACCCCAACCCCAAACCACAAATTTTTTTTTGCTAGTTTAATACAGCAGTTTTATCGCTATTTCACAAAAATTTGCTGTTTCGCACAAAAGAAACATGAATTTATCAGTTTGCAAAGTTGAAAACAGCGTTTTTTTTATGTATTTGCAAGTTAAAAACAGCAATTTTATCTTCATTTCTCAAAAATTGCCGTTTCGCACGAAAGAAACATTTCACCCAATCCAAACACAACAAACTCCAAACCTAAAACCCCGAACCCCAATCCCCATCTCAAACCCCTAACCTCGTACCCCAAACTCCAAACCTCAAACCCCAAACCTCAACCCCCAAACCACAAACCTCAAACCCCAAACCTCAATCCTCGAATCCCAACCTCCAACATCAAACTCCAAACCTCGAACCAAAACCCCAAACCTCAAACCTCAAACCCCAACCCTCAACCCCAAACCTCAAACCTCGAACCCCAAACCTTAAACTTCGAACCCCAAATCCCTAACCTAAAACCCCAAACCTCAATCCCAAACTTTAACACCAAACTTAAACCTCAAACCCCAAACCTAAACACCAAACCTCAAACCTCGAACCCCAAACTTCAAACCTCAAACCCCAAACCCCAAACCGCAAACACCAAACCCCAACCCCAAACCTCAAACCGCGAACCCCAAACCTCAAACCCCAAACCTCAACCACAAACCTCAAACCTCGATCCCCACACCCCAAACCACAAACCCCAAACCTGAACCCCAAACCCCAAATTCCAAACCTGAACCCCAAACCTCAAACTTAGATTCCCAAACCAAAAACCTCAAACCCCCAATAGCGAAACTCAAACCTTAAACCTCAAACCTCGAACCCCAAACCCCAAACCTGAACCCCAAACCTCAAACTTAGATTCCCAAACTAAAAACCTCAAACCCCCAATAGCGAAACTCAAACCTTAAACCTCAAACCTCGAACCCCAAACCCCAAACCTCAAACCCCAATCCTCAACCCCAAACCGCAAACCTCGAACCCCAAACCTAATACTTCGAACCCCAACCCCAAACCACAAATTTTTTTTTTGCTAGTTTAATACAGCAGTTTTATCGTTATTTCACAAAAATTTGCTGTTTCGCACAAAAGAAACATGAATTTATCAGTTTGCAAATTTGAAAACAGCGTTTTTTTTATGTATTTGCAAGTTAAAAACAGCAATTTTATCTTCATTTCTCATAAATTGCCGTTTCGCACGAAAAAACATGAATTTGTCAGTTTGGATAGTTCAAAACAGCGTTTTCTATGTTTTTGTAAGTTTACAACAGCATTTTAAATACATCAGTTTAGATTGTTGAGAACAGCGTTTTCTTGGTTTTGCTAGTATAAAACAGCAGTTTTATCGTGATTTCAAAAAACCCACCGTTTCTAACGAAAGAAACAAGAATATAGCAGTTTGAATAGTTGAAAACAGCGTTTTGTATGTTTTTGTAAGTTTAAAACAGCATTTTAAGTACATCAGTTTAGATTGTTGAGAACAGCGTTTTCTTGGTTTTGCTAGTTTAATACAGCAGTTTTATCGTTATTTTACAAAAATTTGCTGTTTCGCACAAAAGAAACATGAATTTATCAGTTTGCAAAGTTGAAAACAGCGTTTTTTTTATATATTTGCAAGTTAAAAACAGCAATTTTATCTTCATTTCTCATAAATTGCCGTTTCGCACGAAAGAAACATGAATTTGTCAGTTTGGATAGTTCAAAACAGCGTTTTCTATGTTTTTGTAAGTTTACAACAGCATTTTAAATACATCAGTTTAGATTGTTGAGAACAGCGTTTTCTTGGTTTTGCTAGTATAAAACAGCAGTTTTATCGTGATTTCAAAAAACCCACCGTTTCTAACGAAAGAAACAAGAATATAGCAGTTTGAATAGTTGAAAACAGCGTTTTTCTATGTTTTTGCAAGTTTAAAACAGCAATTTTATCGTCATTTCTCATAAATCGCCGTTTCGCACGAAATAAACATGAATTTATCAGTTTGAATAGTTGAAAACAGCGTTTTTCTATGTTTTTGCAAGTTTAAAACAGCAATCTTATCGTCATTTCTCATAAATCGCCGTTTCGCACGAAAGAAACATGAATTTGTCAGTTTGGATTGTTCAAAACAGCGTTTTCTATGTTTTTGCAAGTTTAAAGCTGCATTTTGAATACGTCAGTTCAGATTGTTGAAAACAGCGTTTTCTTGGTTTTGCTGGTTTAAAACAGCAGTTTTATCGTGATTTCACAAAAACCCACAGTTTCGAACGAAAGAAACATGAATTTATCAGTTTGAATAGTTGAAAACAGCGTTTTTCTATGTTTTTGCTAGTTTAAAACAGCAATTTCATCGTCATTTTTAATAAATCGCCGTTTCGCACGAGAGAAACATGAATTTATCAGTTTGAATAGTTGAAAACAGCGTTTTTCTATGTTTTTGCAAGTTTAAAACAGCAATTTTATCATCATTTCTCATAAATCGCCGTTTCGCATGGAAGAAACATGAATTTGTCAGTTTGAATAGTTGAAAACAGCGTTTTTCTATGTTATTGCAAGTTTAAAACAGCAATTTTATCGTCTTTTCTCATTAATCACCGTTTCGCACGAAAGAAACATGAATTTATCAGTTTAAATAGTTGAAAACAGCGTTTTTCTATGTTTTTGCAAGATTAAAACAGCAATCTTATCGTCATTTCTCATAAATCGCCGCTTCGTACGAAAGAAACATGAATTTATCAGTTTGAATAGTTGAAAACAGCGTTTTTCTATGTTTCTGCAAGATTAAAACAGCAATCTTATCGTCATTTCTCATAAATCGCCGTTTCGCACGAAAGAAACATGAATTTGTCAGTTTGGATAGTTCAAAACAGCGTTTTCTATGTTTTTGCAAGTTTAAAACAGCATTTTTAATACGTCAGTTTAGATGGTTGAAAACACTGTTTTCATGGTTTTGCTAGTTTAAAACAACAGTTTTATCGTGATTCACAAAAATCCACCGTTTCGAACGAAAGAAACATGAATTTATCAGTTTGAATAGTTGAAAATAGCGTTTTTCTATGTTTTTGCAAGTTTAAAACAGCAATTTTATCGTCATTTCACATAAATCGCCGTTTTTCACGAAAGAAACATGAATTTATCAGTTTGAATAGTTGAAAACAGTGTTTTATCGTGATTTCACAAAAATTCGCAGTTTCTAACGAAAGAAACATGAATTTATCAGTTTGATTAGTTGAAAAAAGCGTTTTTTATGTTTTTACAAGTTTAAAACAGCAATATGAATCTCATAAATCGCCGTTTCGCACGAAAGAAACATTTCACCCAATCCAAACACAACAAACCCCTAACCTAAAACCCCAAACCTCAACCCCAAACCTCAACTCCAAACCTCAACCCCAAACTTTAGCACCAAACTTAAACCTCAAACCCCAAACCTCAACCCCAAACCTCAAACCTCGAACCCCAAACCTCAAACCTCAAACCCCAAACCCCAAACCGCAAACACCAAACCCCAACCCCAAACCTCAAACCGCGAACCCCAAACTTCAAACCCCAAACCTCAACCCCAAACCTCAAACCTCGATCCCCAAACCCCAAACCACAAACCCCAAACCTGAACCCCAAAGCCCAAACCCCAAACCTGAACCCCAAACCTCAAACTTAGATTCCCAAACCAAAAACCTCAAACCCCCAATAGCGAAACTCAAACCTTAAACCTCAAACCTCGAACCCCAAACCCCAAACCTCAAACCCCAATCCTCGACCCAAAACCTCAAACCTCGAACCCCAAACCTAATACTTCGAACCCCACCCCCAAACCTCAAACTTTTTTTGCTAGTTTAATACAGCAGTTTTATCGTTATTTCTCAAATTTTGCTGTTTCGCACAAAAGAAACATGAATTTATCAGTTTGCAAAGTTAAAAACAGCGTTTTTTTATGTATTTGCAAGTTAAAAACAGCAATTTTATCGTCATTTCGCATAAATTGCCGTTTCGCACGAAAGAAACATAAATTTGTCAGTTTGGATAGTTCAAAACAGCGTTTTCTATGTTTTTGCAAGTTTACAACAGCATTTTAAATACTTCAGTTTAGATTGTTGAGAACAGCGTTTTCTTGGTTTTGCTAGTTTAAAACAGCAGTTTTATCGTGATTTCAAAAAACCCACCGTTTCTAACGAAAGAAACAAGAATATATCAGTTTGAATAGTTGAAAACAGCGTTTTTCTATGTTTTAGCAAGTTTAAAACAGCAATTTTATCGTCATTTCTCATAAATCGCCGTTTCGCACGAAAGAAACATGAATTTATTAGTTTGAATAGTGGAAAACAGCGTTTTTGTATGTTTTTGCAAGTTTAAAAATGCAATTTTATCATCATTTCTCAGAAATCGCCGTTTCGCACGCAAGAAACATGAATTTGTCAGTTCGGATAGTTCAAAACAGCGTTTTCTATGTTTTTGCAAGTTTAAAACAACATTTTAAATACGTCAGTTTAGATTGTTGAAAACAGCGTTTTCTTGGTTTTGCTAGTTTAAAACAGTAGTTTTATCGTGATTTCACAAAAATCCACCGTTTCGAACGAAGGAAACATGAATTTATCGGTTCGAATAGTTGAAAACAGAGGTTTTCCATGTTTTTGCAAGTTTAAAACAGCAATTTAATCGTAATTTTTCATAAATCGCCATTTCGCACGAAAGAAACATGAATTTATCAGTTTGAATAGTTGAAAACAGTGTTTCATCGTGATTTCACAAAATTTCGCTGTTTCTAACGAAAGAAACATGAATTTATCAGTTTAATTAGTTGAAAACAGCGTTTTTTATGTTTTTACAAGTTTAAAACAGCAATTTAAATCTCATAATTCGCCGTTTCGCACGAAAGAAACATTTCACCCAATCCAAACACAACAAACTCCAAACCTAAAACCCCGAACCCCAATCCCCATCTCAAACCCCAAACCTCATACCCCAAACTCCAAACCTCAAACCCCAAACCTCAACCCCAAACCTCAAACCTCGATCCCCAAACCCCAAACCACAAACCCCAAACCTGAACCCCAAACCCCAAACCCCAAACCTGAACCCCAAACCTCAAACTTAGATTCCCAAACCAAAAACCTCAAACCCCCAATAGCGAAACTCAAACCTTAAACCTCAAACCTCGAACCCCAAACCCCAAACCTCAAACCCCAATCCTCAACCCCAAACCTCAAACCTCGAACCCCAAACCTAATACTTCGAACCCCAGCCCCAAACCTCAAATTTTTTTTTTGCTAGTTTAATACAGCAGTTTTATCGTTATTTCACAAAAATTTGCTGTTTCGCACAAAAGAAACATGAATTTATCAGTTTTCAAAGTTGAAAACAGCGTTTTTTTATGTATTTGCAAGTTAAAAACAGCAATTTTATCGTCATTTCTTATAAATTGCCGTTTCGCACGTAAGAAACATGAATTTGTCAGTTTGGATAGTTCAAAACAGCGTTTTCTATGTTTTTGCAAGTTTACAACAGCATTTTAAACACGTCAGTTTAGATTGTTGAGAACAGCGTTTTCTTGGTTTTGCTAGTTTAAAACAGCAGTTTTATCGTGATTTCAAAAAACCCACCGTTTCTAACGAAAGAAACAAGAATATATCAGTTTGAATAGTTGAAAACAGAGTTTTTCTATGTTTTTGCAAGTTTAAAACAGCAATTTTATCTTCATTTCTCATAAATCGCCGTTTCGCACGAAAGAAACATGAATTTGTCAGTTTGAATAGTTCAAAACAGCGTTTTTCTATGTTTTTGCAAGTTTAAAACAGCAATTTTATCGTCATTTCTCATAAATCGCCGTTTCGCACGAAAGAAACATGAATTTGTCAGTTTGAATAGTTCAAAACAGCGTTTTCTAAGTTTTTGCAAGTTTAAAACAGCAATTTTATCGTCATTTCTCATAAATCGCCGTTTCGCATGAAAGAAACATGATTTTGTCAGTTTTAATAGTTCAAAACAGCGTTTTTCTATGTTTTTGCAAGTTTAAAACAGCAGTTTTATCGTGATTTCACAAAAATCCACCGTTTCGAACAAAACAAACCTTAATTTATCAGTTTGAATATTAAAAACAGCGTTTTTCTATGTTTTTGCAAGTTTAAAACAGCAATTTTATCGTCATTTCTCATAAATCGCCGTTTCGCACGAAAGAAACATGAATCTATCAGTTTGAATAGTTTAAAACAGCGTTTTTCCATGTTTTTGCAAGTTTAAAACTGCAATTTTATCGTAATTTCACAAAAATCCACCGTTTCGAACGAAAGAAACCTGAATTTAGTAGATTGAATAGTTAAAAACAGCGTTTTTCTATGTTTTTGCAAGTTTAAAACAGCAATTTTATCGTGATTTCACAAAAATCCACCGTTTCGAACGAAAGAAACATGAATTTGTCAGTTTGAATAGTTCAAAACAGCGTTTTTCTATGTTTTTGAAAGTTTAAAACAGCAATTTTAACGTCATTTCTCATAAATCGCCGTTTCGCACTAAAGAAACATGAATTTGTCAGTTTGAATAGTTCAAAACAGCGTTTTTCTATGTTTTTGCAAGTTTAAAACAGCAATTTTATCGTCATTTCTCATAAATCGCCGTTTTGCACGAAAGAAACATGAATTTGTCAGTTTGAATAGTTCAAAACAGCGTTTTTCTATGTTTTTGCAAGTTTAAAACAGCAATTTTATCGTCATTTCTCATAAATCGCCGTTTCGCACGAAAGAAACATGAATTTGTCAGTTTGAATAGTTCAAAACAGCGTTTTCTATGTTTTTGCAAGTTTAAAACAGCAATTTTATCGTCATTTCTCATAAATCGCCGTTTCGCATGAAAGAAACATGATTTTGTCAGTTTGAATAGTTCGAAACAGCGTTTTTCTATGTTTTTGCAAGTTTAAAACAGCAGTTTTATCGTGATTTCACAAAAATCCACCGTTTCGAACGAAAGAAACCTGAATTTATCAGTTTGAATAGTTAAAAACAGCGTTTTTCTATGTTTTTGCAATTTTAAAACAGCAATTTTATCGTCATTTCTCATAAATCGCCGTTTCGCACGAAAGAAACATGAATTTGTCAGTTTGGATAGTTCAAAACAGCGTTTTTCTATGTTTTTGCAAGTTTAAAACAGCAATTTTATCGTCATTTCTCATAAATCGTTGTTTCGCACGAAAGAAACATGAATTTGTCAGTTTGAATAGTTCAAAACAGCGTTTTTCTATGTTTTTGCAAGTTTAAAACAGCAATTTTATCGTCATTTCTCATAAATCGCCGTTTCGCACGAAAGAAACATGAATTTGTCAGTTTGAATAGTTCAAAACAGCGTTTTTCTATGTTTTTGCAAGTTTAAAACAGCAATTTTATCGTCATTTCTCATAAATCGCCGTTTCACAAGAAAAAAACATGAATTTGTCAGTTTGAATAGTTCAAAACAGCGTTTTTCTATGTTTTTGCAAGTTTAAAACAGCAATTTTATCGTCATTTCTCATAAATCGCCGTTTCGCACGAAAGAAACATGAATCTAACAGTTTGAATAGTTGAAAACAGCGTTTTTCCATGTTTTTGCAAGTTTAAAACAGCAGTTTTATCGTGATTTCACAAAAATCCACCGTTTCGAACGAAAGAAACCTGAATTTATCAGTTTGAATAGTTAAAAACAGCGTTTTTCTATGTTTTTGCAAGTTTAAAACAGCAATTTTATCGTCATTTCTCATAAATCGCCGTTTCGCACGAAAGAAACATTAATTTATCAGTTTGAATTGTTGAAAACAGCGTTTTTCTATGTTTTTGAAAGTTTAAAACAGCTATTTTCTCGTCATTTCACAAAAATCCACCGTTTCGAACGAAAGAATCATGAATTTGTCAGTTTGAATAGTTAAAAACAGCGTTTTTCTATGTTTTTGCATGTTTAAAACAGCAATTTTATCGTCATTTCTCATAAATCGCCGTTTCGCACGAAAGAAACATGAATTTGTCAGTTTGAATAGTTCAAAACAGCGTTTTTCTATGTTTTTGCAAGTTTAAAACAGCAATTTTATCGTCATTTCTCATAAATCGCTGTTTCGCACGAAAGAAACATGAATTTGTAAGTTTGAATAGTTCAAAACAGCGTTTTTCTAGGTTTTTGCAAGTTTAAAACAGCAATTTTATCGTCATTTCTCATAAATCGCCGTTTCGCACAAAAGAAACATGAATTTGTCAGTTTGAATAGTTCAAAACAGCGTTTTCTATGTTTTTGCAAGTTTAAAACAGCAATTTTATCGTCATTTCTCATGAATCGCGGTTTTGCACGAAAGAAACATGAATTTATCAGTTTGAATAGTTGAAAACAGCGTCTTTCTATGTTTTTGCAAGTTTAAAACAGCAGTTTTATCGTGATTTTACAAAAATCCACCGTTTCGAACGTAAGAAATCTGAATTTATCAGTTTGAATTGTTAAAAACAGCGTTTTTCTATGTTTTTGCAAATTTAAAACAGCAGTTTTATCGTGATTTCACAAAAATCCACCGTTTCGAACGAAAGAAACCTGAATTTATCAGTTTGAATAGTTAAAAACAGGGTTTTTCCATGTTTTTGCAAGTTTAAAACAGCAAGTTTATCGTCATTTCTCATAAATCGCCGTTTCGCACGAAAGAAACATGAATTTATCAGTTTGAATTGTTGAAAACAGCGTTTTTCTATGTTTTTGAAAGTTTAAAACAGCTATTTTATCGTCATTTCACAAAAATCCACCGTTTCGAACGAAAGAATCATGAATTTGTCAGTTTAAATAGTTAAAAACAGCGTTTTTCTATGTTTTTGCAAGTTTAAAACAGCAATTTTATCGTCATTTCTCATAAATCGCCGTTTCGCACGAAAGAAACATGAATTTGTCAGTTTGAATAGTTCAAAACAGCGTTTTTCTTTGTTTTTGCAAGTTTAAAACAGCAATTTTATCGTCATTTCTCATAAATCGCCGTTTCGGACGAAAGAAACATGAATTTGTCAGTTTGATTAGTTCAAAACAGCGTTTTTCTATGTTTTTGCAAGTTTAAAACAGCAATTTTATTGTGATTTCACAAAAATCCACCGTTTCGAACGAAAGAATCATGAACTTGTTAGTTTGAATAGTTAAAAACAGCGTTTTTCTATGTTTTTGCAAGTTTAAAACAGCAATTTTATCGTGATTTCACAAAAATCCACCGTATCGAACGAAAGAAACATGAATTTGTCAGTTTGAATAGTTCAAAACAGCGTTTTTCTATGTTTTTGCTAGTTTAAAACAGCAATTTTATCGTCATTTCTCATAAATCGCCGTTTCGCACGAAAGAAACATGAATTTGTCAGTTTGAATAGTTCAAAACAGCGTTTTTCTATGTTTTTGCAAGTTTAAAACAGCAATTTTATCGTCATTTCTCATAAATCGCTGTTTCGCACGAAAGAAACATGAATTTGTAAGTTTGAATAGTTCAAAACAGCGTTTTTCTATGTTTTTGCAAGTTTAAAACAGCAATTTTATCGTCATTTCTCATGAATCGCGGTTTTGCACGAAAGAAACATGAATTTATCAGTTTGAATAGTTGAAAACAGCGTCTTTCTATGTTTTTGCAAGTTTAAAACAGCAGTTTTATCGTGATTTTACAAAAATCCACCGTTTCTAACGTAAGAAATCTGAATTTATCAGTTTGAATTGTTAAAAACAGCGTTTTTCTATGTTTTTGCAAATTTAAAACAGCAGTTTTATCGTGATTTCACAAAAATCCACCGTTTCGAACGAAAGAAACCTGAATTTATCAGTTTGAATAGTTTAAAACAGCGTTTTTCTATGTTTTTGCAAGTTTAAAACAGCAGTTTTATCGTGATTTCACAAAAATCCACCGTTTCGAACGAAAGAAACCTGAATTTATCAGTTTGAATAGTTAAAAACAGGGTTTTTCCATGTTTTTGCAAGTTTAAAACAGCAAGTTTATCGTCATTTCTCATAAATCGCCGTTTCGCACGAAAGAAACATGAATTTATCAGTTTGAATTGTTGAAAACAGCGTTTTTCTATGTTTTTGAAAGTTTAAAACAGCTATTTTATCGTCATTTCACAAAAATCCACCGTTTCGAACGAAAGAATCATGAATTTGTCAGTTTGAATAGTTAAAAACAGCGTTTTTCTATGTTTTTGCAAGTTTAAAACAGCAATTTTATCGTCATTTCTCATAAATCGCCGTTTCGCACGAAAGAAACATGAATTTGTCAGTTTGAATAGTTCAAAACAGCGTTTTTCTTTGTTTTTGCAAGTTTAAAACAGCAATTTTATCGTCATTTCTCATAAATCGCCGTTTCGGACGAAAGAAACATGAATTTGTCAGTTTGATTAGTTCAAAACAGCGTTTTTCTATGTTTTTGCAAGTTTAAAACAGCAATTTTATTGTGATTTCACAAAAATCCACCGTTTCGAACGAAAGAATCATGAACTTGTCAGTTTGAATAGTTAAAAACCGCGTTTTTCTATGTTTTTGCAAGTTTAAAACAGCAATTTTATCGTGATTTCACAAAAATCCACCGTATCGAACGAAAGAAACATGAATTTGTCAGTTTGAATAGTTCAAAACAGCGTTTTTCTATGTTTTTGCTAGTTTAAAACAGCAATTTTATCGTCATTTCTCATAAATCGCCGTTTCGCACGAAAGAAACATGAATTTGTCAGTTTGAATAGTTCAAAACAGAGTTTTTCTATGTTTTTGCAAGTTTAAAACAGCAATTTTATCGTCATTTCTCATAAATCGCCGTTTCGCACGAAAGAAATATGAATTTGTAAGTTTGAATAGTTCAAAACAGCGTTTTTCTATGTTTTTGCAAGTTTAAAACAGCAATTTTATCGTCATTTCTCATAAATCGCCGTTTCGCACGAAAGAAACATGAATTTGTCAGTTTGAATAGTTCAAAACAGCGTTTTTCTATGTTTTTGCAAGTTTAAAACAGCAATTTTATCGTCATTTCTCATAAATCGCCGTTTCGCACGAAAGAAACATGAATTTGTCAGTTTGAATAGTTCAAAACAGCGTTTTTCTATGTTTTTGCAAGTTTAAAACAGCAATTTTATCGTCATTTCTCATAAATCTCCGTTTCGCACGAAAGAAACATGAATTTATCAGTTTGAATAGTTGAAAACAGCGTTTGCTATGTTTTTGAAAGTTTAAAACAGCAATTTTATCGTCATTTCACAAAAATCCACCGTTTCGAACGAAAGAATCATGAATTTGTCAGTTTAAATAGTTAAAAACAGCGTTTTTCTATGTTTTTGCAAGTTTAAAACAGCAATTTTATCGTCATTTCTCATAAATCGCCGTTCCGTAAGAAAGAAACATGAATTTGACAGTTTGAATAGTTAAAAACAGCGTTTTTCTATGTTTTTGCAAGTTTAAAACAGCAATTTTATCGTCATTTCTAATAAATCGCCGTTTCGCACAAAAGAAACATGAATTTGTCAGTTTGAATAGTTCAAAACAGCGTTTTTCTATGTTTTTGCAAGTTTAAAACAGCAATTTTATCGTCATTTCTCATAAATCGCCGTTTCGCACGAAAGAAACATGAATTTGTCAGTTTGAATAGTTCAAAACAGCGTATTTCTATGTTTTTGCAAGTTTAAAACAGCAATTTTATCGTCATTTCTCATAAGTCGCCATTTCGCACGAAAGAAACATGAATTTGTCTGTTTGAATAGTTCAAAACAGCGTTTTTTATGTTTTTGCAAGTTTAAAACAGCAGTTTTATCGTGATTTCACAAAAATCCACCGTTTCGAACGAAAGAAACATGAATTTGTCAGTTTGAATAGTTCAAAACAGCGTTTTTCTATGTTTTTTGCAATTTTAAAACAGCAATTTTATCGTCATTTCTCATAAATCGCCGTTTCGCACGAAAGAAACATGAATTTATCAGTTTGAATAGTTGAAAACAGCGTTTTTCTATGTTTTTGCAAGTTTAAAACAGCAATTTTATCGTCATTTCTCATAAATCGCCGTTTCGTACGAAAGAAACATGAATTTGTCAGTTTGAATAGTTTAAAACCGCGTTTTTTCTAAGTTTTTGCAAGTTTAAAATAGCAATTTTATCGTCATTTCTCATAAATCGCCGTTTCGCACGAAAGAAACATGAATTTGTCAGTTTGAATAGTCCAAAACAGCGTTTTTCTATGTTTTTGCAAGTTTAAAGCAGCAATTTTATCGCCATTTCTCATAAATCGCCGCTTCGCACGAAAGAAACATGAATTTGTCAGTTTGAATAGTTCAAAACAGCGTTTTTCTATGTTTTTGCAAGTTTAAAACAGCAATTTTATCGTCATTTCTCATAAATCGCCGTTTCGCACGAAAGAAACATGAATTTGTTAGTTTGAATAGTTCAAAACAGCGTTTTTCTATGTTTTTGCAAGTTTAAAACAGCAATTTTACCGTGATTTCACAAAAATCCACCGTTTCGAACGAAAGAAACATGAATTTGACAGTTTGAATAGTTAAAAACAGCGTTTTTCTATGTTTTTGCAAGTTTAAAACAGCAATTTTATCGTCATTTCTCATAAATCGCCGTTTCGTACGAAAGAAACATGAATTTGTCAGTTTGAATAGTTTAAAACCGCGTTTTTTCTAAGTTTTTGCAAGTTTAAAATAGCAATTTTATCGTCATTTCTCATAAATCGCCGTTTCGCACGAAAGAAACATGAATTTGTCAGTTTGAATAGTCCAAAACAGCGTTTTTCTATGTTTTTGCAAGTTTAAAACAGCAATTTTATCGTCATTTCTCATAAATCGCCGTTTCGCACGAAAGAAACATGAATTTATCAGTTTGAATAGTTGAAAACAGCGTTTTTCTATGTTTTTGCAAGTTTAAAACAGCAATTTTATCGTCATTTCTCATGAATCGCCGTTTCGCACGAAAGAAACATGAATTTATCAGTTTGAATAGTTGAAAACAGCGTTTTTCTATGTTTTTGCAAGTTTAAAACAGCAATTTTATCGTCATTTCTCATAAATCGCCGTTTCGCACGAAAGAAACATGAATTTGTCAGTTTGAGTAGTTCAAAACAGCGTTTTTCTATGTTTTTGCAAGTTTAAAACAGCAATTTTATCGTCATTTCTCATAAATCGCCGTTTCGCACGAAAGAAACATGAATTTGTCGGTTTGAATAGTTCAAAACAGCGTTTTTTTATGTTTTTGCAAGTTTAAAACAGCAATTTTATCGTCATTTCTCATAAATCGCCGTTTCGCACGAAAGAAACATGCAATTGTCAGTTTGAATAGTTCAAGACAGCGTTTTTCTATGTTTTTGCAAGTTTAAAACAGCAGTTTTATCGTGATTTCACAAAAATCCACCGTTTCGAACGAAAGAATCATGAATTTGTCAGTTTGAATAGTTAAAAACAGCGTTTTTCTATGTTTTTGCAAGTTTAAAACAGCAATTTTATCTTCATTTCTCATAAATCGCCGTTTCGCACGAAAGAAACATGAATTTGTCAGTTTGAATATTAAAAACAGCGTTTTTCTATGTTTTTGCAAGTTTAAAACAGCAATTTTATCGTCATTTCTCATAAATCGCCGTTTCGCACGAAAGAAACATGAATCTATCAGTTTGAATAGTTTAAAACAGCGTTTTTCCATGTTTTTGCAAGTTTAAAACTGCAATTTTATCGTAATTTCACAAAAATCCACCGTTTCGAACGAAAGAAACCTGAATTTAGTAGATTGAATAGTTAAAAACAGCGTTTTTCTATGTTTTTGCAAGTTTAAAACAGCAATTTTATCGTGATTTCACAAAAATCCACCGTTTCGAACGAAAGAAACATGAATTTGTCAGTTTGAATAGTTCAAAACAGCGTTTTTCTATGTTTTTGAAAGTTTAAAACAGCAATTTTAACGTCATTTCTCATAAATCGCCGTTTCGCACTAAAGAAACATGAATTTGTCAGTTTGAATAGTTCAAAACAGCGTTTTTCTATGTTTTTGCAAGTTTAAAACAGCAATTTTATCGTCATTTCTCATAAATCGCCGTTTTGCACGAAAGAAACATGAATTTGTCAGTTTGAATAGTTCAAAACAGCGTTTTTCTATGTTTTTGCAAGTTTAAAACAGCAATTTTATCGTCATTTCTCATAAATCGCCGTTTCGCACGAAAGAAACATGAATTTGTCAGTTTGAATAGTTCAAAACAGCGTTTTCTATGTTTTTGCAAGTTTAAAACAGCAATTTTATCGTCATTTCTCATAAATCGCCGTTTCGCATGAAAGAAACATGATTTTGTCAGTTTGAATAGTTCGAAACAGCGTTTTTCTATGTTTTTGCAAGTTTAAAACAGCAGTTTTATCGTGATTTCACAAAAATCCACCGTTTCGAACGAAAGAAACCTGAATTTATCAGTTTGAATAGTTAAAAACAGCGTTTTTCTATGTTTTTGCAAGTTTAAAGCAGCAATTTTATCGCCATTTCTCATAAATCGCCGCTTCGCACGAAAGAAACATGAATTTGTCAGTTTGAATAGTTCAAAACAGCGTTTTTCTATGTTTTTGCAAGTTTAAAACAGCAATTTTATCGTCATTTCTCATAAATCGCCGTTTCGCACGAAAGAAACATGAATTTGTTAGTTTGAATAGTTCAAAACAGCGTTTTTCTATGTTTTTGCAAGTTTAAAACAGCAATTTTACCGTGATTTCACAAAAATCCACCGTTTCGAACGAAAGAAACATGAATTTGACAGTTTGAATAGTTAAAAACAGCGTTTTTCTATGTTTTTGCAAGTTTAAAACAGCAATTTTATCGTCATTTCTCATAAATCGCCGTTTCGTACGAAAGAAACATGAATTTGTCAGTTTGAATAGTTTAAAACCGCGTTTTTTCTAAGTTTTTGCAAGTTTAAAATAGCAATTTTATCGTCATTTCTCATAAATCGCCGTTTCGCACGAAAGAAACATGAATTTGTCAGTTTGAATAGTCCAAAACAGCGTTTTTCTATGTTTTTGCAAGTTTAAAACAGCAATTTTATCGTCATTTCTCATAAATCGCCGTTTCGCACGAAAGAAACATGAATTTATCAGTTTGAATAGTTGAAAACAGCGTTTTTCTATGTTTTTGCAAGTTTAAAACAGCAATTTTATCGTCATTTCTCATGAATCGCCGTTTCGCACGAAAGAAACATGAATTTATCAGTTTGAATAGTTGAAAACAGCGTTTTTCTATGTTTTTGCAAGTTTAAAACAGCAATTTTATCGTCATTTCTCATAAATCGCCGTTTCGCACGAAAGAAACATGAATTTGTCAGTTTGAGTAGTTCAAAACAGCGTTTTTCTATGTTTTTGCAAGTTTAAAACAGCAATTTTATCGTCATTTCTCATAAATCGCCGTTTCGCACGAAAGAAACATGAATTTGTCGGTTTGAATAGTTCAAAACAGCGTTTTTTTATGTTTTTGCAAGTTTAAAACAGCAATTTTATCGTCATTTCTCATAAATCGCCGTTTCGCACGAAAGAAACATGCAATTGTCAGTTTGAATAGTTCAAGACAGCGTTTTTCTATGTTTTTGCAAGTTTAAAACAGCAGTTTTATCGTGATTTCACAAAAATCCACCGTTTCGAACGAAAGAATCATGAATTTGTCAGTTTGAATAGTTAAAAACAGCGTTTTTCTATGTTTTTGCAAGTTTAAAACAGCAATTTTATCTTCATTTCTCATAAATCGCCGTTTCGCACGAAAGAAACATGAATTTGTCAGTTTGAATATTAAAAACAGCGTTTTTCTATGTTTTTGCAAGTTTAAAACAGCAATTTTATCGTCATTTCTCATAAATCGCCGTTTCGCACGAAAGAAACATGAATCTATCAGTTTGAATAGTTTAAAACAGCGTTTTTCCATGTTTTTGCAAGTTTAAAACTGCAATTTTATCGTAATTTCACAAAAATCCACCGTTTCGAACGAAAGAAACCTGAATTTAGTAGATTGAATAGTTAAAAACAGCGTTTTTCTATGTTTTTGCAAGTTTAAAACAGCAATTTTATCGTGATTTCACAAAAATCCACCGTTTCGAACGAAAGAAACATGAATTTGTCAGTTTGAATAGTTCAAAACAGCGTTTTTCTATGTTTTTGAAAGTTTAAAACAGCAATTTTAACGTCATTTCTCATAAATCGCCGTTTCGCACTAAAGAAACATGAATTTGTCAGTTTGAATAGTTCAAAACAGCGTTTTTCTATGTTTTTGCAAGTTTAAAACAGCAATTTTATCGTCATTTCTCATAAATCGCCGTTTTGCACGAAAGAAACATGAATTTGTCAGTTTGAATAGTTCAAAACAGCGTTTTTCTATGTTTTTGCAAGTTTAAAACAGCAATTTTATCGTCATTTCTCATAAATCGCCGTTTCGCACGAAAGAAACATGAATTTGTCAGTTTGAATAGTTCAAAACAGCGTTTTCTATGTTTTTGCAAGTTTAAAACAGCAATTTTATCGTCATTTCTCATAAATCGCCGTTTCGCATGAAAGAAACATGATTTTGTCAGTTTGAATAGTTCGAAACAGCGTTTTTCTATGTTTTTGCAAGTTTAAAACAGCAGTTTTATCGTGATTTCACAAAAATCCACCGTTTCGAACGAAAGAAACCTGAATTTATCAGTTTGAATAGTTAAAAACAGCGTTTTTCTATGTTTTTGCAATTTTAAAACAGCAATTTTATCGTCATTTCTCATAAATCGCCGTTTCGCACGAAAGAAACATGAATTTGTCAGTTTGGATAGTTCAAAACAGCGTTTTTCTATGTTTTTGCAAGTTTAAAACAGCAATTTTATCGTCATTTCTCATAAATCGCCGTTTCGCACGAAAGAAACATGAATTTGTCAGTTTGAATAGTTCAAAACAGCGTTTTCTAAGTTTTTGCAAGTTTAAAACAGCAATTTTATCGTCATTTCTCATAAATCGCCGTTTCGCATGAAAGAAACATGATTTTGTCAGTTTTAATAGTTCAAAACAGCGTTTTTCTATGTTTTTGCAAGTTTAAAACAGCAATTTTATCGTCATTTCTCATAAATCGCCGTTTCACAAGAAAAAAACATGAATTTGTCAGTTTGAATAGTTCAAAACAGCGTTTTTCTATGTTTTTGCAAGTTTAAAACAGCAATTTTATCGTCATTTCTCATAAATCGCCGTTTCGCACGAAAGAAACATGAATCTAACAGTTTGAATAGTTGAAAACAGCGTTTTTCCATGTTTTTGCAAGTTTAAAACAGCAGTTTTATCGTGATTTCACAAAAATCCACCGTTTCGAACGAAAGAAACCTGAATTTATCAGTTTGAATAGTTAAAAACAGCGTTTTTCTATGTTTTTGCAAGTTTAAAACAGCAATTTTATCGTCATTTCTCATAAATCGCCGTTTCGCACGAAAGAAACATTAATTTATCAGTTTGAATTGTTGAAAACAGCGTTTTTCTATGTTTTTGAAAGTTTAAAACAGCTATTTTCTCGTCATTTCACAAAAATCCACCGTTTCGAACGAAAGAATCATGAATTTGTCAGTTTGAATAGTTAAAAACAGCGTTTTTCTATGTTTTTGCATGTTTAAAACAGCAATTTTATCGTCATTTCTCATAAATCGCCGTTTCGCACGAAAGAAACATGAATTTGTCAGTTTGAATAGTTCAAAACAGCGTTTTTCTATGTTTTTGCAAGTTTAAAACAGCAATTTTATCGTCATTTCTCATAAATCGCTGTTTCGCACGAAAGAAACATGAATTTGTAAGTTTGAATAGTTCAAAACAGCGTTTTTCTAGGTTTTTGCAAGTTTAAAACAGCAATTTTATCGTCATTTCTCATAAATCGCCGTTTCGCACAAAAGAAACATGAATTTGTCAGTTTGAATAGTTCAAAACAGCGTTTTACTATGTTTTTGCAAGTTTAAAACAGCAATTTTATCGTCATTTCTCATGAATCGCGGTTTTGCACGAAAGAAACATGAATTTATCAGTTTGAATAGTTGAAAACAGCGTCTTTCTATGTTTTTGCAAGTTTAAAACAGCAGTTTTATCGTGATTTTACAAAAATCCACCGTTTCGAACGTAAGAAATCTGAATTTATCAGTTTGAATTGTTAAAAACAGCGTTTTTCTATGTTTTTGCAAATTTAAAACAGCAGTTTTATCGTGATTTCACAAAAATCCACCGTTTCGAACGAAAGAAACCTGAATTTATCAGTTTGAATAGTTAAAAACAGGGTTTTTCCATGTTTTTGCAAGTTTAAAACAGCAAGTTTATCGTCATTTCTCATAAATCGCCGTTTCGCACGAAAGAAACATGAATTTATCAGTTTGAATTGTTGAAAACAGCGTTTTTCTATGTTTTTGAAAGTTTAAAACAGCTATTTTATCGTCATTTCACAAAAATCCACCGTTTCGAACGAAAGAATCATGAATTTGTCAGTTTAAATAGTTAAAAACAGCGTTTTTCTATGTTTTTGCAAGTTTAAAACAGCAATTTTATCGTCATTTCTCATAAATCGCCGTTTCGCACGAAAGAAACATGAATTTGTCAGTTTGAATAGTTCAAAACAGCGTTTTTCTTTGTTTTTGCAAGTTTAAAACAGCAATTTTATCGTCATTTCTCATAAATCGCCGTTTCGGACGAAAGAAACATGAATTTGTCAGTTTGATTAGTTCAAAACAGCGTTTTTCTATGTTTTTGCAAGTTTAAAACAGCAATTTTATTGTGATTTCACAAAAATCCACCGTTTCGAACGAAAGAATCATGAACTTGTTAGTTTGAATAGTTAAAAACAGCGTTTTTCTATGTTTTTGCAAGTTTAAAACAGCAATTTTATCGTGATTTCACAAAAATCCACCGTATCGAACGAAAGAAACATGAATTTGTCAGTTTGAATAGTTCAAAACAGCGTTTTTCTATGTTTTTGCTAGTTTAAAACAGCAATTTTATCGTCATTTCTCATAAATCGCCGTTTCGCACGAAAGAAACATGAATTTGTCAGTTTGAATAGTTCAAAACAGCGTTTTTCTATGTTTTTGCAAGTTTAAAACAGCAATTTTATCGTCATTTCTCATAAATCGCTGTTTCGCACGAAAGAAACATGAATTTGTAAGTTTGAATAGTTCAAAACAGCGTTTTTCTATGTTTTTGCAAGTTTAAAACAGCAATTTTATCGTCATTTCTCATGAATCGCGGTTTTGCACGAAAGAAACATGAATTTATCAGTTTGAATAGTTGAAAACAGCGTCTTTCTATGTTTTTGCAAGTTTAAAACAGCAGTTTTATCGTGATTTTACAAAAATCCACCGTTTCTAACGTAAGAAATCTGAATTTATCAGTTTGAATTGTTAAAAACAGCGTTTTTCTATGTTTTTGCAAATTTAAAACAGCAGTTTTATCGTGATTTCACAAAAATCCACCGTTTCGAACGAAAGAAACCTGAATTTATCAGTTTGAATAGTTTAAAACAGCGTTTTTCTATGTTTTTGCAAGTTTAAAACAGCAGTTTTATCGTGATTTCACAAAAATCCACCGTTTCGAACGAAAGAAACCTGAATTTATCAGTTTGAATAGTTAAAAACAGGGTTTTTCCATGTTTTTGCAAGTTTAAAACAGCAAGTTTATCGTCATTTCTCATAAATCGCCGTTTCGCACGAAAGAAACATGAATTTATCAGTTTGAATTGTTGAAAACAGCGTTTTTCTATGTTTTTGAAAGTTTAAAACAGCTATTTTATCGTCATTTCACAAAAATCCACCGTTTCGAACGAAAGAATCATGAATTTGTCAGTTTGAATAGTTAAAAACAGCGTTTTTCTATGTTTTTGCAAGTTTAAAACAGCAATTTTATCGTCATTTCTCATAAATCGCCGTTTCGCACGAAAGAAACATGAATTTGTCAGTTTGAATAGTTCAAAACAGCGTTTTTCTTTGTTTTTGCAAGTTTAAAACAGCAATTTTATCGTCATTTCTCATAAATCACCGTTTCGGACGAAAGAAACATGAATTTGTCAGTTTGATTAGTTCAAAACAGCGTTTTTCTATGTTTTTGCAAGTTTAAAACAGCAATTTTATTGTGATTTCACAAAAATCCACCGTTTCGAACGAAAGAATCATGAACTTGTCAGTTTGAATAGTTAAAAACCGCGTTTTTCTATGTTTTTGCAAGTTTAAAACAGCAATTTTATCGTGATTTCACAAAAATCCACCGTATCGAACGAAAGAAACATGAATTTGTCAGTTTGAATAGTTCAAAACAGCGTTTTTCTATGTTTTTGCTAGTTTAAAACAGCAATTTTATCGTCATTTCTCATAAATCGCCGTTTCGCACGAAAGAAACATGAATTTGTCAGTTTGAATAGTTCAAAACAGAGTTTTTCTATGTTTTTGCAAGTTTAAAACAGCAATTTTATCGTCATTTCTCATAAATCGCCGTTTCGCACGAAAGAAATATGAATTTGTAAGTTTGAATAGTTCAAAACAGCGTTTTTCTATGTTTTTGCAAGTTTAAAACAGCAATTTTATCGTCATTTCTCATAAATCGCCGTTTCGCACGAAAGAAACATGAATTTGTCAGTTTGAATAGTTCAAAACAGCGTTTTTCTATGTTTTTGCAAGTTTAAAACAGCAATTTTATCGTCATTTCTCATAAATCGCCGTTTCGCACGAAAGAAACATGAATTTGTCAGTTTGAATAGTTCAAAACAGCGTTTTTCTATGTTTTTGCAAGTTTAAAACAGCAATTTTATCGTCATTTCTCATAAATCTCCGTTTCGCACGAAAGAAACATGAATTTATCAGTTTGAATAGTTGAAAACAGCGTTTGCTATGTTTTTGAAAGTTTAAAACAGCAATTTTATCGTCATTTCACAAAAATCCACCGTTTCGAACGAAAGAATCATGAATTTGTCAGTTTAAATAGTTAAAAACAGCGTTTTTCTATGTTTTTGCAAGTTTAAAACAGCAATTTTATCGTCATTTCTCATAAATCGCCGTTCCGTAAGAAAGAAACATGAATTTGACAGTTTGAATAGTTAAAAACAGCGTTTTTCTATGTTTTTGCAAGTTTAAAACAGCAATTTTATCGTCATTTCTAATAAATCGCCGTTTCGCACAAAAGAAACATGAATTTGTCAGTTTGAATAGTTCAAAACAGCGTTTTTCTATGTTTTTGCAAGTTTAAAACAGCAATTTTATCGTCATTTCTCATAAATCGCCGTTTCGCACGAAAGAAACATGAATTTGTCAGTTTGAATAGTTCAAAACAGCGTATTTCTATGTTTTTGCAAGTTTAAAACAGCAATTTTATCGTCATTTCTCATAAGTCGCCATTTCGCACGAAAGAAACATGAATTTGTCTGTTTGAATAGTTCAAAACAGCGTTTTTTATGTTTTTGCAAGTTTAAAACAGCAGTTTTATCGTGATTTCACAAAAATCCACCGTTTCGAACGAAAGAAACATGAATTTGTCAGTTTGAATAGTTCAAAACAGCGTTTTTCTATGTTTTTTGCAATTTTAAAACAGCAATTTTATCGTCATTTCTCATAAATCGCCGTTTCGCACGAAAGAAACATGAATTTATCAGTTTGAATAGTTGAAAACAGCGTTTTTCTATGTTTTTGCAAGTTTAAAACAGCAATTTTATCGTCATTTCTCATAAATCGCCGTTTCGTACGAAAGAAACATGAATTTGTCAGTTTGAATAGTTTAAAACCGCGTTTTTTCTAAGTTTTTGCAAGTTTAAAATAGCAATTTTATCGTCATTTCTCATAAATCGCCGTTTCGCACGAAAGAAACATGAATTTGTCAGTTTGAATAGTCCAAAACAGCGTTTTTCTATGTTTTTGCAAGTTTAAAGCAGCAATTTTATCGCCATTTCTCATAAATCGCCGCTTCGCACGAAAGAAACATGAATTTGTCAGTTTGAATAGTTCAAAACAGCGTTTTTCTATGTTTTTGCAAGTTTAAAACAGCAATTTTATCGTCATTTCTCATAAATCGCCGTTTCGCACGAAAGAAACATGAATTTGTTAGTTTGAATAGTTCAAAACAGCGTTTTTCTATGTTTTTGCAAGTTTAAAACAGCAATTTTACCGTGATTTCACAAAAATCCACCGTTTCGAACGAAAGAAACATGAATTTGACAGTTTGAATAGTTAAAAACAGCGTTTTTCTATGTTTTTGCAAGTTTAAAACAGCAATTTTATCGTCATTTCTCATAAATCGCCGTTTCGTACGAAAGAAACATGAATTTGTCAGTTTGAATAGTTTAAAACCGCGTTTTTTCTAAGTTTTTGCAAGTTTAAAATAGCAATTTTATCGTCATTTCTCATAAATCGCCGTTTCGCACGAAAGAAACATGAATTTGTCAGTTTGAATAGTCCAAAACAGCGTTTTTCTATGTTTTTGCAAGTTTAAAACAGCAATTTTATCGTCATTTCTCATAAATCGCCGTTTCGCACGAAAGAAACATGAATTTATCAGTTTGAATAGTTGAAAACAGCGTTTTTCTATGTTTTTGCAAGTTTAAAACAGCAATTTTATCGTCATTTCTCATGAATCGCCGTTTCGCACGAAAGAAACATGAATTTATCAGTTTGAATAGTTGAAAACAGCGTTTTTCTATGTTTTTGCAAGTTTAAAACAGCAATTTTATCGTCATTTCTCATAAATCGCCGTTTCGCACGAAAGAAACATGAATTTGACAGTTTGAATAGTTAAAAACAGCGTTTTTCTATGTTTTTGCAAGTTTAAAACAGCAATTTTATCGTCATTTCTCATAAATCGCCGTTTCGCACGAAAGAAACATGCAATTGTCAGTTTGAATAGTTCAAGACAGCGTTTTTCTATGTTTTTGCAAGTTTAAAACAGCAGTTTTATCGTGATTTCACAAAAATCCACCGTTTCGAACGAAAGAATCATGAATTTGTCAGTTTGAATAGTTAAAAACAGCGTTTTTCTATGTTTTTGCAAGTTTAAAACAGCAATTTTATCGTCATTTCTCATAAATCGCCGTTTCGCACGAAAGAAACATGAATTTATCAGTTTGAATAGTTCAAAACAGCGTTTTTCTATGTTTTTGCAAGTTTAAAACAGCAGTTTTATCGTGATTTCACAAAAATCCACCGTTTCGAACGAAAGAAACCTGAATTTATCAGTTTGAATAGTTCAAAACAGCGTTTTTCTATGTTTTTGCAAGTTTAAAACAGCAGTTTTATCGTGATTTCACAAAAATCCACCGTTTCGAACGAAAGAAACCTGAATTTATCAGTTTGAATAGTTAAAAACAGTGTTTTTCTATGTTTTTGCAAGTTTAAAACAGCAATTTTATCGTCATTTCTCATAAATCGCCGTTTCGCACGAAAGAAACATGAATTTATCAGTTTGAATAGTTGAAAACAGCGTTTTTCTATGTTTTTGAAAGTTTAAAACAGCAATTTTATCGTCATTTCACAAAAATCCCCCGTTTCGAACGAAAGAAACCTGAATTTCTCAGTTTGAATAGTTAAAAACAGCGTTTTTCTATGTTTTTGCAAGTTTAAAAAAGCAATTTTATCGTCATTTCTCATAAATCGCCGTTTCGCACGGAAGAAACATGAATTTGTCAGTTTGAATAGTTCAAAACAGCGTTTTTCTATGTTTTTGCAAGTTTAAAATAGCAATTTTATCGTCATTTCTCATAAATCGCCGTTTCGCACGAAAGAAACATGAATTTGTCAGTTTGAATAGTTCAAAACAGCGTTTTTCTATGTTTTTGCAAGTTTAAAACAGCAATTTTACTGTCATTTCTCATAAATCGCCATTTCGCACGAAAGAAACATGAATTTGTCAGTTTGAATAGTCCAAAACAGCGTTTTTCTATGTTTTTGAAAGTTTAAAACAGCAATTTTATCGTCATTTCACAAAAATCCCCCGTTTCGAACGAAAGAAACCTGAATTTCTCAGTTTGAATAGTTAAAAACAGCGTTTTTCTATGTTTTTGCAAGTTTAAAAAAGCAATTTTATCGTCATTTCTCATAAATCGCCGTTTCGCACGGAAGAAACATGAATTTGTCAGTTTGAATAGTTCAAAACAGCGTTTTTCTATGTTTTTGCAAGTTTAAAATAGCAATTTTATCGTCATTTCTCATAAATCGCCGTTTCGCACGAAAGAAACATGAATTTGTCAGTTTGAATAGTTCAAAACAGCGTTTTTCTATGTTTTTGCAAGTTTAAAACAGCAATTTTACTGTCATTTCTCATAAATCGCCATTTCGCACGAAAGAAACATGAATTTGTCAGTTTGAATAGTCCAAAACAGCGTTTTTCTATGTTTTTGCAAGTTTAAAACAGCAATTTTATCATTTCTCATAAATCGCCGTTTCGCACGAAAGAAACATGAATTTGTCAGTTTGAATAGTTCAAAACAGGGTTTTTCTATGTTTTTGCAAGTTTAAAACAGCAATTTTATCGTCATTTCTCATAAATCGCCGTTTCGCACGAAAGAAACATGAATTTGTCAGTTTGAATAGTTCAAAACAGCGTTTTTCTATGTTTTTGCAAGTTTAAAACAGCAGTTTTATCGTGATTTCACAAAAATCCACCCTTTCGAACGAAAGAATCATGAATTTGTCAGTTTGAATAGTTAAAAACAGCGTTTTTCTATGTTTTTGCAAGTTTAAAACAGCAATTTTATCGTCATTTCTCATAAATCGCCGTTTCGCACGAAAGAAACATGAATTTATCAGTTTGAATAGTTGAAAACAGCGTTTTTCTATGTTTTTGTAAGTTTAAAACAGCAATTTTATCGTCATTTCTCATAAATCGCCGTTTCGCACGAAAGAAACATGAATTTGTCAGTTTGAGTAGTTCAAAACAGCGTTTTTCTATGTTTTTGTAAGTTTAAAACAGCAATTTTATCGTCATTTCTCATAAATCGCCGTTTCGCACGAAAGAAACATGAATTTGTCAGTTTGAATAGTTCAAAACAGCGTTTTTCTATGTTTTTGCAAGTTTAAAACAGCAATTTTATCGTCATTTCTCATAAATCGCCGTTTCGCACGAAAGAAACATGAATTTGTCAGTTTGAATAGTTCAAAACAGCGTAGTAGGGAAAGATGGGGCATTCTGGCACATCCACCCGGTGGCTGATGCATAAGAGCCAATGAGTGCGAGAGAGAACGCGATAGTTCATTCATAAATTTGTGTCTGTCTTTGTCTAATACTATATCGTAGTAAGGTAATACGTAGTACAGGTGATACGTAGTAAAGGCGATAACAGGTAATAAAGGTAATATGTAGTAAAGGTGATAACAGGTAATATTAATAACAGGTGATAAAGGTAATATATAGTAAAGGTGATAGCAGGTAATAGATAGATTAAGATGATTAAGAAAAATTAAGAATAAGGGCCGGAAGAGAGTTTTAATCACAAACGTCTTGAAGATGCGTCGGAAATGACGTAATACATGTAAAAAATATTTGGAAAAAAACCAGAGCATAATTTTTTCTAGAACAATGTATATGGCTTATCTCACTCACTCACATGTCCTATCACATGTTGTACATCAGAAATGCCGTATTTTATAAGGAAAAAGTGTAAAAAATAAAAAAACCAGAGCATAATTTTTTCTAGAACAATGTATATAGCTTATCTTACTCACTCACATGTATTATCACATCCGTTGAATAAAATATAATAAATAGCGCATTACTGTTTAATTGCTATCAGTTATAAGTGAGCCACCGGCAGTTAACTATAAACTGTTATACAATCTACAATAATGATTGAATGTGTGAAGTGTGAAAAAATATTTGCGAGTAGAGATAATCTGTCCCGACATATGAAAGTATGTTATGGGGACGGAACGGCAAACTTTAATTGTGCTCTATGTACAATGTCGTTTACACGTAATGATGTACGTAAACGGCATATGAAAAATAAACATAACGACAACGGTAAGTTAACAATTTTGAGGAAAAAATAGTTTATTAATTATAATTTATATTTAGATGCTGAAAACAAGGAAAATAATGCACCACCACCCATAAAAAAGATTAAGTTAGCAGAGGTCCAACAGCAACAGCAGGGATCCAACCTGTATTGTGCACTATGCGATGAGGGGTTTACAACAAAATGCAAGTATACTGGACACTTGAGATCGCAGAAGCATCTCCAACAAACTATCAAACCATACAAACAAGATGTAGTGGAAATTTGTAGCAGTTTTAAACAGCGAATTGCAAGTTACCGCATCAACGGGTCAGGAATTAATATTATCAAATTTTTACAAGACAATAAACATATTATTAATGAATTGATTAAAACAATCATAGAATCATATAAGTCTGGTGTTAAATTTAATTTAGAATTATTTGGTTTTTATATTAATGAAAAAAATCCAGCAGGTGAATTAAAATCTTTTAACTCTAAGTTTCAAGAGGTATCACCTAGTATGAATCAATTTTCTGACGCTTATGATAATATGTGCTCCACTATAAAAACAAAATGTGAAGAATTTCAGGAACGGGATTCTGGGTGGACATTACGGGGAATATCTCACCTAGAATTTAATATTAATAAATATAAGCCAATTCGAGGTTCATCATTTATAGAATTACCTAAACAAATTCGAAATAAAAAAGCTGTTGTGAACGTTCAAAATAGCGATGAATTTTGTTTTTTGTGGGCGGTTATGTCAGCTTTATTTGTTAATGTTAAAAACCCCCACCAAACATCATCATACCCACATTATAAAAATGTTTTAAAATATGCTGGACTAGAATTCCCCATGAAAATTAAAAACATTTCAAAATTCGAATTCATGAATAATGTTTCAATTAACGTGTATGGTTTAGAACATAATTACAAGACGAAAAATTATGATGTGGTGGGTCCGATTTACCACACGAATCAAACTCGGGGGAAACATATAAATTTATTATATTTAGAAGATGGTGTTAAAGGCCACTATGTGTGGATAAAGGATTTCTCACGACTTGTGAGGAGTCAAATATCGTCACATCATAGCAAAAAATATTTATGTGATGGATGTCTAACATTTTTTAGTTCACAAGCTTGCTTTGAACAACATCGGGCGAATGATTGTAGTAAAGTTTATACTATAATGCCAACGGAGGAAATGAAATTAGATAAAAATGGAGATATGATTCCCGGCAATATTTTAAAATTTCAAAATTATGAGCGACAAATGCGTGTACCATTTGTTGTATACGCAGATTTCGAGTCACTGTTAAAACCCATTGATACATGCTCTCCAGATCCGAATAATAGCTATACAAATAAAACACACGAACACGTTCCATATAGTTTTGCATGCAACATTAAGTGTTCATTTGATGATTCACTGTCAAAATTTGTAACATACACCGGGGAAGACTGTGCAAAAGTATTTTGTAATAAGCTGTATGGCGATGTGAGACAAATATATAATAAGCATTTAAGTGTTGTACTACCTATGACAAAATTAACTGCTAGCGAACAATATTTATTTGATACGGCTACAGAATGTCATATATGTAATAAAGTGTTGAAAGCTGAAGATCGAGTAGCAGATCATGATCATCTTACTGGGAAATTTAGAGGTGCAGCTCACTCTAAATGTAACCTTAATTTTAAAATATCAAAAATGATTCCAATTTTTTTTCATAATTTATCAAACTATGACGCTCACATGTTTATCAAAGAATTTGGCTGTGATGAGGAAAAAATTGATATTATTCCGCAAAACAAGGAAAAATACATTTCTTTTACAAAACATTTATATGTGGATGAGTATGACAATAAAATGGGGGTGAAAAATAAAATTTTTATGAAATTAAGATTTGTGGATTCGCTTCGGTTTATGGCGAGTTCGTTGGAGAAGCTAGCGAATAATTTAACGGATGAGCAATGTGTTGAAGTGCGAAAATATTTTTCTGAAGATGAACACTTTAAATTACTGCGTAGAAAGGGGGTTTTCCCATATAAATATATGGACTCATTCGAGAAACTAAATGAGGCTGTACTTCCACATAAAAAATTTTTCGATGATTTAATGAATAATTATAATAACAGAAAATGAATATAACCATGCAAAGACTGTATGGAACGTGTTTAAGTGTAAAACTTTGAGAGATTATTCTGATTTGTATTGCAAAACAGATGTATTATTGCTCACAGATATTTTCGAACAATTCCGGAATGTGTGTATGAAAACTTATAAACTCGACCCTGCCCACTACTATACAGCTCCAGGGTTAAGTTGGGATGCCATGTTAAAAATGACTTGTATAGAATTAGAATTAATTACTGATATAGACATGCACCATTTCATTCAAAAAGGTATACGTGGGGGTATTTGTCAAGCCTCTTTGCGATATGTGAAAGCAAACAATAAATACATGCGGGAATATAATTCAAATAATCCGAGCACATATTTAACATATTGGGATGCGAATAATCTGTACGGGTGGGCATTATCCCAATGTATACCTTACGGTGGATTTCGATGGTTAAACGAAGATGAAATTTTAAACTTTGACGTAACTATAATTGATGATAATTCCTCAGTTGGCTATTTTATTGAAGCTGATATTGAATATCCTAAATTGCTACATTCTTCACACAACGATTTACCATTTTTGGCTGAGAGTATAATACCACCAAATTCAAAATTTAAAAATCCAAAACTTATTCCAAATTTATATGATAAGAGTAAATATGTTATTCATTACCGTAATTTAAAGCAGGCGTTGAAACATAATCTTAAAATTAAAAAAATACATAGAATAATTCAGTTTAAACAGTCTGATTGGTTAAAACAATATGTGGATTTTAACACAATATTGCGACAATCTGCGAAGAATGATTTCGAAAAGGATTTTTTTAAACTTTTAAACAATGCCATTTTTGGTAAAACAATGGAGAGCATAGATAAGCGTGTTGACATAAAACTTGTTAATCATTGGGAGAATATTGGACGTAAACCCGGTGCTGAATCGCTTCTCGCAAAACCAAATGTGAAAAGCGTCTCGATATTTAATGAAAACTTGTGTGCAATTCAATTTGAAAAACTTAAAGTTATATACAATAAACCAATATATGTGGGTTTTGCAGTATTAGACTTATCAAAATTACTCATGTACAATTTTTTTTATGAGTACTTAAAACCAAAGTATGGTGAACGAGTTGCTTTATGCTATTGTGATACCGATAGTTTTGTATTATTAATAGAAACAGATGATATTTATAAAGATATGTTAAACAATATTGAAAAATTTGATACTAGTAATTTCTGCTCGGACAATGTTTACAACATGCCTCAGAAAAATAAAGCTGTATTAGGACTAATGAAAGACGAATTGGGCGGTAAATTAATGCAACAATTTATAGCCTTACGTCCAAAAATGTATGCCTATTGCACAGAAGAGGATCAAAACAATTGGAAAAAGAAAGCTAAGGGTGTTAAGAAATGCGTGGTGGATAAAATTTTGACTGGTCCTGACTATAAAAAATGTATGTTAACTAATGACCTCATATATCAAAAGCAGCAAATTTTTAGAAGTTACAAGCATACAGTGTACACCATCGAGCAAAATAAAATATCACTAAGTTCTAATGATGATAAACGATTTATTTGTTCTGATGGTACTAGCACTTTAGCTTGGGGTCATTTATTGATTTCATGAGATTGTTTAATATTTATTTTTAATGTTGATAGTGTAAATACTTTTACAGTTAAATAAAACTGATTATGTTTATTATATTTGTATTTTTGATATTGTAAATATTAGGAGTAGTTAAATAAAAACCCAATTTCAAATTACATGTTTTATTTTATACCATTTATTACAATTTTATTTTTTAATAACATTTAAAAAATCACATTCAGATATATTTTTTAATACAATAATATTTCTCTTACAATTAGCAAAATCTTTTAATTGTAATTTTATATTGTCAAGTAAATGTTTGGCGTTTGGTACATCATACAATTCTTTTACTAACTGAATTTCAGGATATTTTTGTTGAAGTTTTAAATGTTTTTTGAATAAATCTCGAAGACATACAGTTGTTACATAATATTCGGTATCACTTATCTTGAAAACACAAAGTGTTGAGTATTTATTCTCTGAGATGGGCTCATGTATAACTTTTGGTTGCATTTCGGTAATATATGCTTTTAATTTATTTTCATTGTTTTTATACTCGACAAGAAAATGATTAACGTAGTATTCATTAATTATTTTTGATACTTTTAAAGCAAAGTGTATGGAAACCCAAGATGCTACGTGAACAATGATGTCTGGATGAATGTATGTTCCTCTAATAACTGTATCTTCACCGCCAGTAGTTGTATAAATTGCATAATTTCCATCGCTTGGAATTCCAAGCGATGCGTATGCAACCCGCAATTCTTTATTTACCTCAAATAATAATTCTTGAGAACGTTTATTTGCCATCCAATTGTAGAAGTGTTTTCCCCCATTTTGACAGAGTTTTGTTGCATTAACATAACCGTTTCTAAAGTCATTACTTTTTATCATAATAACTACAAAATCACCGTAAAAGGCTTTATGATACTCTTCATTTTCTGTTTTTATAATTAATTCGTAACAAATTGATGTAATATCACTTTTTACAATTTTTGCAGCAGGTTCTGCTTCTTCGAATTCAATTTGACGTTTCATGATGTTTTCAGCTTGACAATTAAAGAGCAACTAAAGTTTTCAACTAATGACATATTTATTTAAACAATATGAGACTTATTTATCCATGAATTATGTTGTGAATCAAATCCAAGCCATTTCACATAAACTTTAGGTCCTTTTGCTTTTATAACTTTCTCTACAAGATACACATCAGGGTACTTAGTTTTTTGAAGTTCATGTTCATAAAAGCCACCCTTAATGGGGTTGTTTTGAAAATCTTCAAGCAGGTAAGTGACTGGGTTTGTAAATTGCACTTTTGTAATTGTAAAAATTTCAGTACTCCAGTTTGGTGTATAACCCTTTGCAAATTCACCTTTTATTTTACTAATACGTACATGATCACCAACTTTAAATTTTGCGGGTCCAGCAATTTTTATGTTACTATATACTGTACTTAATAATTTTGCATCGTTTTCAAACGTCACATCAACTGGTTTCATTTTAATTGTTTTATGTTGTGTATTGTTATAATTTGTAACTAATTTTTGTAAAATATCAATCCATTTGTATGAGCCACGTAAACTAAATTCTTTAAACATTATAGATTTTAGTGTGCGATTAAACCGTTCAACTACACTTGCTTTTAAATTACTATAAGTAGAATAATGATTTATATTATATTTTTTCATTAAATTATAAAATTGTATATTGTAAAATTCTTTTCCGTGATCTGATTGTAAATTAACTGGAATACGTCCCTGTTTAAAAATTTTTATCATAGCTTCAGTAACGTCATGAGCTGATTTACTTTTTACAGGCTCGGCAAAAGCAAACTTGGAGAAAACATCAATAACGGTTAATAAATATTTAAATCCTTTGTTTATTGAAGCGTATGGAATCATTTCAACTAAATCAATTTGCCATAAGTCATCAATTCCTTTTGTTATCACTTTACGTCTTGGGTAATTGCGTCTTGCCGGTTTGTGGAGCTCCTGAACTACTTGGTGCTTGCTCATTTTTTTTCTCAATTAAGAATAAATCGTTCTCGTTTGGTTTTATATTATTAATTTTTTCTATATTTTTAATTCTACGTAATAATTTTTGAATGTAATAATCAACATAGTATTTAACAACAGCACTATTATCTTCAGTAGGTTTATGTAAATTTCGTATTTCTTTTCCTTTAGCGTCATAAATTTTATTTTTTAATGATAGAGTTGTTTCGCCTATTTCTTTTTCCAACCCAAAAATTCTGTCATCAATATATTTTTTTGTAGCAGCTTCATCGTCAAGTATAGGTTGTGATAAATTTATTAAACGATGATTTTCCAAGTCATATTGTCCGTATGCATTTAAATTTAAATTTTTAGATGTGCGCGAACGTTTTATTATTCGACCAAATTTGTCAATCGACATTTTACAACTAGATGAAAGTAACTATGTATTAAACTATTATATTTGCCTCTCGTAATTCTTCCACAATAGACATAATTTCATTATTATGACCCGTATGACCAGCTGATTTCGAAGCTAATAGTAAACGTAATCTATCCACTAATTCGTTTGGGTTATCCCAATAAACAAACTCACGTTTAAAATTTGTGTAATTCATTAAACCAAAACCTACTGATTGAGATTTACTTGTATATGGTGCACCTCCAGTTGTTATGTATGGTTTTATTATGTGTAAATATTTATAATTTTGCGAACCTTTTATTGCACAATTGGAATCATAATTTCTACGATGAACATTTGTTTTTAATGCAATATCTAAGTAATTGTTTTCATCTTCTTTTTCGTAAGAAAGTGGTCTTTTTTTAAAAAGTAATTCATACAAACCATACGTTCCTTTATACCATTTATCACCGACTTTAATGTCATTGTGTTCTATTTCAATTGGTGAATTACCAATCATGAAACGATCATGTTGATATCGAACTCCATACACGGTATCAGAATCTTTAGCAGTTGCAAAGTGAAATAAATATGAACCAGCTATATCACCAAATTGTTGTTCTAATTGTTCTAATTCATTTTCAGGATCTTCAATTGTAAGTTCAGTTTCTTCAGGCTCTGATTCAAAAACCTCCTCATCTTCCAAGAAAGATACTTCAGGTTTTGTTTTATTTAAATATTCATCTTCTAAGAAAGATTCTTCTGTTTTTGTTTTATCTAAATTTACATTCGGTTTTCTATAGTACTTTACAGGGAATTCATTTTTTCGTTTTCCTAATAGTTTTGCTCTAGGAGAATTTAATGTGTCACTATCTTTTTTTTGCTTTTTTAATATCACTGCGTCACTTGGTTTTATTTGTTTGACAATCTCTTTTAAAGGTTCTGTTACGGGTTTAAATGTTTCTTGCAACAATTCTTCAGTTGCTATTTTACCATGTTTTAAAGCATTAAATTTTTTACGTATTGTATTGCTAACTTCTATAATATCTTTTAACGTTTTTTCCCCCTTAGTCATTATGTTAACTAATAGACGCTCAGTCTCAAAATAAGTATTTATTTACTGTTTCAAGCTTATAAATACAATGACAATTACAATAATAATTGTTATTAAAGGTATAATTATATCACATAAAATTCTTATTTCATCCATTTACAAAAATTATCAAAGCCACAACGGTAACGCCCCTCGTGACTATCTTTGTCAATTACAACAAATCCGTACTTATCTTTCCAACAATGTGCACACAATTTTTTAAACTTTTCAAATGACATGTCTGTATTAACGTGATCGTTATATATATATGTTTCAAATTCATTTCATCTTGTTTAAATAAAATTATTAAATTTGCATTGTCTCGAATTAAATGCTTTGGAATTTTTGCATACGATTGAGATAAATAGAATGAGTCAATTTTATTATGACGACCCATACTAAAATAATCTCGCATACAGTCTTGTTTATCGCACGCTACATCGTCAAATATAAACACTGAATTTAGTTTTGCATCTTTTGGTTTAACTATATCAATATTTTCATTGTACGGAAAATAACCCATACCTTTTACACGTTGCAAACAATTTTCTAAAAATTTATATTTAGGCTGATGCAGAGATTTGGAATAAACATATACATTTGCATATTTTAACCCATTTTCATGCATTAGTAAACCTAAAATAACGTTTGTTTTTCCACAGTTTGATGGGCCGCATACAATACAACGAATAGTATTTGGTAAAAGGAGGCTGTGTCTAACTAATTTATTATTTTGTTTAATATCAAAATTTTTAACGTCTAACTTTTGTTTTTGTTTAATAAACTTCATTTTAATTACTGAAAAGATATAAATAATGACTGCGTATTTATATATTTATTAGTCGCATACATGTTGTTATACGGGCAGGGATTGCTAAATAAAACAATAAATTCTCTCCCGGTTGAACTACACATCCCCGGATATCAGTATTGTGGACCTGGAACAAAACTTAGTGAAAGATTGGCAAGAGGAGACACAGGTATCAATCCGCTGGACGAGGCTTGTAAAGATCATGATATATCGTATTCCAAACATAACAATTTAAAAGATAGACATCAAGCAGACTACATATTACAAGAAAAAGCTTGGCAACGAGTTCGTGCAAAAGACGCGTCGTTCGGGGAAAAAGCAGCGGCTTGGGCTGTAAGTAACGCAATGAAAGCAAAACGAAAATTTGGTATGGGGTCGTTTAATGGAGCCATTAAAGATGCGCGTATAGCATTAAAAAAATCTAAAGTTAAAGATCCTAAAAAAGCTATTAAAATTGCTCTGAAAGCAGCAAAAATGTCTATGAAATATAAAAAACCTAAACTAACATCCCGTATAATACCAGTTCCAAAGACAGGTGGTATTTTGCCATTTTTAATACCACTATTTGCCGGTCTATCTGCAACTGGAGCTCTTGCCGGAGGTGCGGCTGGTATTGCTAAAGCGGTAAATAGTGCATCAGCTGCGAAAAAAAAATTAGTCGAAGCTGAAAGACATAATCGACAAATGGAAGCCATTGCATTAGGAAAACAGGGTAGTGGACTATATCTGCGACCATATAAGAAAGGATTGGAGCTTTTTTTAACATCAAAAAACTGCCAAAAAGGGCGTTAAACGATTTAGAGTTAAAAAAATTTGCAAAAAATATTCCATACTTTCGAGGAGTCTACATGCGTAACGCCCTACCAAAAAAACCAAAAATAAATGAATGTGCAATAATAAACTTAGATGACAGAGATGGACCGGGAAGCCATTGGGTAGCGTTTGTAAAACGAGATCGAGAAGTAATATATTTTGATAGTTTTGGAAACTTACCGCCGCCACAAGAACTTGTAAAATATTTTGGCCCCAATGTAAATCTCCAATATAATTATAAACAATATCAAAAATATAACACATATAATTGTGGTCATTTATGTATAAACTTTCTTATAAATACTATAAAATAAATAAAAATATTATCATTTACAAATATGTCTTTGACTATAACACTTACTGGTAATACGTCTGAGATAAGTACAGATTTTTTTCCGCCAATTGAGTTGGATGATGATTATTGTATTGGTCTAGTAGATTTTGAAACGTATCACTCGATACCAAACATTGACGTTCATAATAACAAATTTTATTATAATAAAAATAAAAAATTTGAAATCCCCATTGGGTCTTATGAAATTGATGATATAAATAATTATATACGTGTAAAAGTGGGTGATCCAAATGCAGAATTTGTTTCAATAAGTAACGAAATTAAAAGAGAATCACGTGGACAAAAACAAAACTTTTTCACTTTACGCCCTAATAATAATACATTAAAATGTGAAATAAAAAGTACTCTAGAAATAGATTTTACACCTAATGATTGCATTGGACCATTATTAGGTTTTTCAAAAAAAGTCTTAAAACCTATTGAACTACACGAATCGGACTTGCCGGTAAATATAACAAAAGTAAATTCTATATTAATTGAATGTAATATTGTGAATGGTGCATATAAGAACAATGAAATTATGCATACTGTATACAGTTTTCATCCGTCGTGCGCTCCTGGCTTTAAAATATCCGAAGTACCAACAAATGTTATTTATTTACCAGTCAACACTCGAACAATAAACAACATTACGCTAAGTCTTATAGATCAAGACGGTGATTTAGTTAATTTTCGAGGAGAGCTAATTACAGTAAAATTACATTTGAAAAAAATATAATATGGGAATTGTATATAAAAGAGTTTTAAATACACATAATAAACGCATTCGTCGTCAAACTTCAAAGAGGTTAACACGTGAAAATATAAACTTTTTAATACAACAGGGGTTCAAAATTAAAAATGAGCAATATTCTGCAAATTAATTCAGCCATTGAGTACGATAATTCTATTTCACGAAAAGAATTACATACATATCAACCATATATTGCTACAACTATTAATAATAGTGACGAAATTCGTATACAAATTCAACAACAAGATATATATACAAATCCCAGTGAAAGTTATTTGTATATTGAGGGACAACTCAAAAAACCTGATGGTACCGACCCTCCAGCAGATACAAAAATAACAAACAATGGTTTTGCAAGTTTATTTGAAGAAATAAGATATGCTCTAAATGGTATCGATATTGAAAAAAATAAATTAGTTGGAATATGTAGTACTATGAAAGGATATGTTTTGTTAAATAGTGTAGAATATCAAGCGCTGGAAAATGCTGGTTGGGGACTAAAGTCTAATAAAATAGATTCACATGGAAATTTTAACGTTTGCATTCCTCTACGAACTTTACTCGGATTTGCTGAAGATCATAATAAAATTATTATAAATATTAAACAAGAACTTATTTTAATACGTGCTCGTAATGACTTAAATGTTTACACGTCTTCTGCTGAATTAAAATTATCTTTAAATAAAATCAAATGGTGTGTTCCACATATTTTTGTTGATGATAAGCAACGATTAAAATTGTTAAAAGTTTTGGAAAATAATATTAAGTTACCAATTGCGTTTAGAAGTTGGGATTTATATACCTCAGTCAAGAAAAATTGTGTGGCCTATTAAAACTTCAAATGCTCTTGAAAAACCGCGTTTTCTAATATTTGGATTACAAACTGATAAAAAAAATAAATATGAAAAAGATGCAAGTCACTTTGATCATTGTAAATTAACAAATTTTAAATTATACTTAAATTCGGTTTGTTATCCGTATGAGAACTTAAATTTGGATTTTACAATTAATCAATATGCACTAGCATATCATATGTTTTGTCAACTACAAAATTCTTTTTATGGGCGAGAAACTACTCCGTTTTTGAATTTAGAAGAATTTAAAAACATTGCTCCGTTAATTGTAATTGACTGTAGTAACCAAAATGAGTCAATAAAATCTGCGTCGGTTGACGTCAGAGTTGAATTTGAATCCAGTGAAAATTTCCCCGCTAACACGGCCGCTTACTCTCTCATTATACACGATCGTATTGTTGAATATAACCCACTATCAGGGAACATAAAAGCAATAGTTTAAATTTTGACTCCGAGCAAGATGGAACTCATTGTTGATATACAAGGCTTTCAAGCAACTAACTATATTATAGTGCCTAAAGAAATTGCCGTACTGTTAAGAGACGGTTCTAAATTACAACATTTTCTTGTAAAACCTCCGTTCGCATGGGCTGATTTACCTCAACAAAATAAAAAAACTGCAATTTGGTTGTACCGCAATCATCATGGACTACGATGGAGCGATGGACACATTGATTATGGAGACATGTGTGATATTTTACGAAAAATATTGCAAACAGCTAATAAAATATATGTGAAAGGTGCAAATAAAAAAGAATTTTTGAAGTGGTACAATTTAAACAACTGTGAAATAATAAATTTAAAGGAATTTAATGAGTGTAAATCTTTAAAAAAGTGTTTATCTCTTCGCAGATGTTTTGAACATTGTGAACCATATGTATGTGCAATGAGCAATGTATACAAAATTAAAAATCTGTTAGACGATAATAATGAAACTATGTATGATGATTTATAAATAAAAAAACAACTTTAAACATAATAAATGTTTTATTTTAATTTCAGATTCTACATCATTTATTTTTATATAAACAATTCTGACATTTTTTTCTCAATACATTTAATATCTCTATACAATTTTATTGCATTTTTCAACTCTTCTTTTTTACGATTAAATATTTTTCTTTTATACCTACAAATTTATTTAACATTATAAAATTCAACATCTTTCTGCACAATTTCAGGATAATAATACATTAGTTCAGTTATACCTAATTTACATAAGCTATTGTCTATGTTTAATAACTTATCAATATTACAACAAAAGTCTACAAAAATGTTATTATTATTACACTCTAGTGCTCTTTTAACAATAGTATTATAATAATTATAAAAGTCTAAATATTGTAACTTATTTATTGAGTTTTGTATGATATACTTTAAATTAATCAATTCTTTATACGATTCTGCACCCAAGCATAACTCATTAGTATTATTTCCACTTTTTAACGAAATTACTGGTTTATTATGAACAAAATAAAAATATATATTATAATTATTTAACATTTCATAATCAATATTATTCTCACCATTAAAGTAAGATAAAATTGCTATATTTTGTTGCATAAATTGCATCCATTCTAATAAAGTGAAATTAATACCCGAGTAAGAAAAATTATTTGTTAGTTTAACAGTTATTTGAAATTGATTTAGCGGGTCTATTCCTACACTAATCCATTTTGTTAAACTTTTATTTAATGGATACCTTAATTCGTTAAGTAGTTTATTTATTTTCCACGCTTTAGACGTCTGTTCTTCCACTTGATTGTTTGAAGATTTGGAAACAAGTTGGTTATTTGGTTTTAAAAATTCTGCTAACGTTTCATCCTCCAAAACTGACATATATTGTTGAGTGGTCGCCTCTTCAGGCATCATTGGCTCAGCAGTTGACACTTGTTCATGCCTTATTCGTTTAGCTGATACTTCAACTGTATGAGGTTGAATTCGTTTTTTTGATGCATATGTTCCACTGGGATATTGTTTATTTTGGCGAACCATCTTTGAACAGTAATTAAAAATAATTAAAAATAATTTAAAAAATAAAAATGTTAACTTACATTTTAATCGGATACAAACACGTTCAACACTAACAAACAAGTGAGTGCAATCGTTTATGATGTTTTCTTTTATATTTTTTATCTCTACTCCCACCAAATTAATATACAATCTCAATTCGTTTTTTGATGCCTCGAGTCACAGGAAATGTACATGCTTTAAAAAATATGTGAATTTTAATCACTAAAATTGTTGTCAAAATTAATATTGCGAAATATTTTATCTAGCGACGCTGAATTGTAGATACATCCTGCAGAAATTATCATAAGTATGTGAATGTTAATCACTAAAATTGTTGTCAAAATTAATATTGCGAAATATTTTATCTAGCGACGCTGAATTGTAGATACATCCTGCAGAAATTATCATAAACGTATACTTATCGTACACGAAATAAAATCCATATTTTTTTAATGTGACATATTATTTTATTATACATATAAGTATACATAGGTAATTAAAATATAGTTCAATTTTACATGATTTTTAATTAGTTTCATATACTACTACATAATTTCGGGTGAAATACATAAACATTGTTAAGTCCCTGGTAATATATACAACTAGTTTTATAACAAGTTATTGTGCCAGGAAGTAGAGTAGTTGGAGGCATAAATGTCCAAGTAAACTTTCCCTCGCAACCTGGGCACTTCCTAGGCAGTCCTTTACACCCAGGTTTTGAACAATAAGTACACATTATTGGTTTGGTTTGCGGCATTGTGTTAAGCTAGAAAACAAAAATTATTTCTAAGTATAAAAATATATAAGTAAATAATATTAATTACCTGATTATTCCTCTTGTTGCGAGCAAATAATAAAATTAAAAGTTGTTTCCACAGCTGTATTCGTATTTACAGTAAAATTCGCATCTACAAATGATTGAGACGATTTGCCATATGTTGCAAAATGAGCTTTGGTTTTATTTAGTTTTTTTGATGGCTTATCAGTTTCATCAATCTCATTGCAGTCGTTGCTGTCGTCGTTATCACTATACATACTACTACATCCGTCTATGGCAGTACGAGAAATATTTTTTGATCTGATTTGTTTATACGTTGTAATAAATAATTTTGTAATGCTATTATTATTTATTAGATTTAATTCTTTTGCTACTGAGCAATTTGGATTCACAATACAAAAGTCGCCTCCATGATTACCCCATGAACGTAAATCATTTTCGCCAGGATAAAGTAAAATTTGAATTTCACTCTCACTATTATTAGTTATAGGTAATTTATTTAACTTTATTATATTTGATTCTGTTGTTATTAAATGTAAATGAAATTTAATGTGATTTGTATATTTTTCGAACACATTTTTTGGTATAAACCATGTTACATTGTTACCATTAATTTCGACTTTTAATTTATTGTGTATATTAATATGATATTGTGATATTACGGGGTCAAATAATCTAAGTTGACCAAAAATATTATTACCCAAATAAACACAATTTCTTGCGTACTCCATTGTTTTATATTATTATTGTTAGAAAGGAGAATTATTGTTGTTTATTCCAGTTTAACACTCAACTATATACTAAGTGTAAAGAATAAATTGTGTACGTATTTATATAAGATTTGTTGATTAAACGGGTTTATAATGTTGGTGCATCATTTCGTCCACCAATTATTAAGAAAACATCATAATATAATAACACCTGTTGAGATATTTATTAACAATACAAGCTATGTCATCTGTTGTTTTTGTTTCAAATATTTTTTACACTTTTTCCTTATAAAATACGGCATTTCTGATGTACAACATGTGATAGGACATGTGAGTGAGTGAGATAAGCCATATACATTGTTCTAGAAAAATTATGCTCTGGTTTTTTTCCAAATATTTTTTACATGTATTACGTCATTTCCGACGCATCTTCAAGACGTTTGTGATTAAAACTCTCTTCCGACCCTTATTCTTAATTTTTCTTAATCATCTTAATCTATCTATTACCTGCTATCACCTTTACTATATATTACCTTTATCACCTGTTATTAATATTACCTGTTATCACCTTTACTACATATTACCTTTATTACCTGTTATCGCCTTTACTACGTATCACCTGTACTACGTATTACCTTACTACGATATAGTATTAGACAAAGACAGACACAAATTTAGAATGAACTATCGCGTTCTCTCTCGCACTCATTGGCTCTTATGCACCAGCCACCGGGTGGATGTGCCAGAATGCCCCATCTTTCCCTACTCAGCGTTTTTTTATGTTTTTGCAAGTTTAAAACAGCAATTTTATCGTCATTTCTCATAAATCGCCGTTTCGCACGAAAGAAACATGAATTTGTCAGTTTGAATAGTTCAAAACAGCGTTTTTCTATGTTTTTGCAAGTTTAAAACAGCAGTTTTATAGTGATTTCACAAAAATCCACCGTTTCGAACGAAAGAATCATGAATTTGTCAGTTTGAATAGTTAAAAACAGCGTTTTTCTATGTTTTTGCAAGTTTAAAACAGCAATTTTATCGTCATTTCTCATAAATCGCCGTTTCGCACGAAAGAAACATGAATTTATCAGTTTGAATAGTTCAAAACAGCGTTTTTCTATGTTTTTGCAAGTTTAAAACAGCAGTTTTATCGTGATTTCACAAAAATCCACCGTTTCGAACGAAAGAAACCTGAATTTATCAGTTTGAATAGTTCAAAACAGCGTTTTTCTATGTTTTTGCAAGTTTAAAACAGCAGTTTTATCGTGATTTCACAAAAATCCACCGTTTCGAACGAAAGAAACATGAATTTGTCAGTTTGAATAGTTCAAAACAGCGTTTTTCTATGTTTTTGCAAGTTTAAAACAGCAATTTTATCGTCATTTCTCATAAATCGCCGTTTCGCACGAAAGAAACATGAATTTGTCAGTTTGAATAGTTCAAAACAGCGTTTTTCTATGTTTTTGCAAGTTTAAAACAGCAATTTTATCGTCATTTCTCATAAATCGCTGTTTCGCACGAAAGAAACATGAATTTGTAAGTTTGAATAGTTCAAAACAGCGTTTTTCTATGTTTTTGCAAGTTTAAAACAGCAATTTTATCGTCATTTCTCATAAATCGCCGTTTCGCACGAAAGAAACATGAAATTGTCAGTTTGAATAGTTCAAAACAGCGTTTTTCTAGGTTTTTGCAAGTTTAAAATAGCAATTTTATCGTCATTTCTCATAAATCGCCGTTTCGCACAAAAGAAACATGAATTTGTCAGTTTGAATAGTTCAAAACAGCGTTTTACTATGTTTTTGCAAGTTTAAAACAGCAATTTTATCGTCATTTCTCATGAATCGCCGTTTCGCACGAAAGAAACATGAATTTATCAGTTTGAATAGTTGAAAACAGCGTCTTTCTATGTTTTTGCAAGTTTAAAACAGCAGTTTTATCGTGATTTTACAAAAATCCACCGTTTCGAACGTAAGAAATCTGAATTTATCAGTTTGAATTGTTAAAAACAGCGTTTTTCTATGTTTTTGCAAGTTTAAAACAGCAGTTTTATCGTGATTTCACAAAAATCCACCGTTTCGAACGAAAGAAACCTGAATTTATCAGTTTGAATAATTAAAAACAGCGTTTTTCTATGTTTTTGCAAGTTTAAAACAGCAGTTTTATCGTGATTTCACAAAAATCCACCGTTTCGAACGAAAGAAACCTGAATTTATCAGTTTGAATAGTTAAAAACAGGGTTTTTCCATGTTTTTGCAAGTTTAAAACAGCAAGTTTATCGTCATTTCTCATAAATCGCCGTTTCGCACGAAAGAAACATGAATTTATCAGTTTGAATTGTTGAAAACAGCGTTTTTCTATGTTTTTGAAAGTTCAAAACAGCTATTTTATCGTCATTTCACAAAAATCCACCGTTTCGAACGAAAGAATCATGAATTTGTCAGTTTGAATAGTTAAAAACAGCGTTTTTCTATGTTTTTGCAAGTTTAAAACAGCAATTTTATCGTCATTTCTCATAAATCGCCGTTTCGCACGAAAGAAACATGAATTTGTCAGTTTGAATAGTTCAAAACAGCGTTTTTCTTTGTTTTTGCAAGTTTAAAAAAGCAATTTTATCGTCATTTCTCATAAATCGCCGTTTCGGACGAAAGAAACATGAATTTGTCAGTTTGATTAGTTCAAAACAGCGTTTTTCTATGTTTTTGCAAGTTTAAAACAGCAATTTTATTGTGATTTCACAAAAATCCACCGTTTCGAACGAAAGAATCATGAACTTGTCAGTTTGAATAGTTAAAAACAGCGTTTTTCTATGTTTTTGCAAGTTTAAAACAGCAATTTTACCGTGATTTCACAAAAATCCACCGTTTCGAACGAAAGAAACCTGAATTTATCAGTTTGAATAGTTAAAAACAGTGTTTTTCTATGTTTTTGCAAGTTTAAAACAGCAATTTTATCGTCATTTCTCATAAATCGCCGTTTCGCACGAAAGAAATATGAATTTATCAGTTTGAATAGTTGAAAACAGCGTTTTTCTATGTTTTTGCAAGTTTAAAACAGCAATTTTATCGTCATTTCTCATAAATCGCCGTTTCGCACGAAAGAAACATGAATTTGTCAGTTTGAGTAGTTCAAAACAGCGTTTTTCTATGTTTTTGCAAGTTTAAAACAGCAATTTTATCGTCATTTCTCATAAATCGCCGTTTCGCACGAAAGAAACATGAAATTGTCAGTTTGAATAGTTCAAAACAGCGTTTTTCTAGGTTTTTGCAAGTTTAAAATAGCAATTTTATCGTCATTTCTCATAAATCGCCGTTTCGCACAAAAGAAACATGAATTTGTCAGTTTGAATAGTTCAAAACAGCGTTTTACTATGTTTTTGCAAGTTTAAAACAGCAATTTTATCGTCATTTCTCATGAATCGCCGTTTCGCACGAAAGAAACATGAATTTATCAGTTTGAATAGTTGAAAACAGCGTCTTTCTATGTTTTTGCAAGTTTAAAACAGCAGTTTTATCGTGATTTTACAAAAATCCACCGTTTCGAACGTAAGAAATCTGAATTTATCAGTTTGAATTGTTAAAAACAGCGTTTTTCTATGTTTTTGCAAGTTTAAAACAGCAGTTTTATCGTGATTTCACAAAAATCCACCGTTTCGAACGAAAGAAACCTGAATTTATCAGTTTGAATAATTAAAAACAGCGTTTTTCTATGTTTTTGCAAGTTTAAAACAGCAGTTTTATCGTGATTTCACAAAAATCCACCGTTTCGAACGAAAGAAACCTGAATTTATCAGTTTGAATAGTTAAAAACAGGGTTTTTCCATGTTTTTGCAAGTTTAAAACAGCAAGTTTATCGTCATTTCTCATAAATCGCCGTTTCGCACGAAAGAAACATGAATTTATCAGTTTGAATTGTTGAAAACAGCGTTTTTCTATGTTTTTGAAAGTTCAAAACAGCTATTTTATCGTCATTTCACAAAAATCCACCGTTTCGAACGAAAGAATCATGAATTTGTCAGTTTGAATAGTTAAAAACAGCGTTTTTCTATGTTTTTGCAAGTTTAAAACAGCAATTTTATCGTCATTTCTCATAAATCGCCGTTTCGCACGAAAGAAACATGAATTTGTCAGTTTGAATAGTTCAAAACAGCGTTTTTCTTTGTTTTTGCAAGTTTAAAAAAGCAATTTTATCGTCATTTCTCATAAATCGCCGTTTCGGACGAAAGAAACATGAATTTGTCAGTTTGATTAGTTCAAAACAGCGTTTTTCTTTGTTTTTGCAAGTTTAAAACAGCAATTTTATTGTGATTTCACAAAAATCCACCGTTTCGAACGAAAGACTCATGAACTTGTCAGTTTGAATAGTTAAAAACAGCGTTTTTCTATGTTTTTGCAAGTTTAAAACAGCAATTTTACCGTGATTTCACAAAAATCCACCGTTTCGAACGAAAGAAACCTGAATTTATCAGTTTGAATAGTTAAAAACAGTGTTTTTCTATGTTTTTGCAAGTTTAAAACAGCAATTTTATCGTCATTTCTCATAAATCGCCGTTTCGCACGAAAGAAATATGAATTTATCAGTTTGAATAGTTGAAAACAGCGTTTTTCTATGTTTTTGCAAGTTTAAAACAGCAATTTTATCGTCATTTCTCATAAATCGCCGTTTCGCACGAAAGAAACATGAATTTGTCAGTTTGAGTAGTTCAAAACAGCGTTTTTCTATGTTTTTGCAAGTTTAAAACAGCAATTTTATCGTCAGTTCTCATAAATCGCCGTTTCGCACGAAAGAAACATGAATTTGTCAGTTTGAATAGTTCAAAACAGCGTTTTTCTATGTTTTTGCAAGTTTAAAACAGCAATTTTATCGCCATTTCTCATAAATCGCCGTTTCGCACGGAAGAAACATGAATTTGTCAGTTTGAATAGTTCAAAACAGCGTTTTTCTATGTTTTTGCAAGTTTAAAATAGCAATTTTATCGTCATTTCTCATAAATCGCCGTTTCGCACGAAAGAAACATGAATTTGTCAGTTTGAATAGTTCAAAGCAGCGTTTTTCTATGTTTTTGCAAGTTTAAAACAGCATTTTTACTGTCATTTCTCATAAATCGCCATTTCGCACGAAAGAAACATGAATTTGTCAGTTTGAATAGTCCAAAACAGCGTTTTTCTATGTTTTTGCAAGTTTAAAACAGCAATTTTATCGTCATTTCTCATAAATCGCCGTTTCGCACGAAAGAAACATATTTATCAGTTTGAATTGTTAAAAACAGCGTTTTTCTATGTTTTTGCAAGTTTAAAACAGCAGTTTTATCGTGATTTCACAAAAATCCACCGTTTCGAACGAAAGAAACCTGAATTTATCAGTTTGAATAATTAAAAACAGCGTTTTTTTATGTTTTTGCAAGTTTAAAACAGCAGTTTTATCGTGATTTCACAAAAATCCACCGTTTCGAACGAAAGAAACCTGAATTTATCAGTTTGAATAGTTAAAAACAGGGTTTTTCCATGTTTTTGCAAGTTTAAAACAGCAAGTTTATCGTCATTTCTCATAAATCGCCGTTTCGCACGAAAGAAACATGAATTTATCAGTTTGAATTGTTGAAAACAGCGTTTTTCTATGTTTTTGAAAGTTCAAAACAGCTATTTTATCGTCATTTCACAAAAATCCACCGTTTCGAACGAAAGAATCATGAATTTGTCAGTTTGAATAGTTAAAAACAGCGTTTTTCTATGTTTTTGCAAGTTTAAAACAGCAATTTTATCGTCATTTCTCATAAATCGCCGTTTCGCACGAAAGAAACATGAATTTGTCAGTTTGAATAGTGCAAAACAGCGTTTTTCTTTGTTTTTGCAAGTTTAAAAAAGCAATTTTATCGTCATTTCTCATAAATCGCCGTTTCGGACGAAAGAAACATGAATTTGTCAGTTTGATTAGTTCAAAACAGCGTTTTTCTATGTTTTTGCAAGTTTAAAACAGCAATTTTATTGTGATTTCACAAAAATCCACCGTTTCGAACGAAAGAATCATGAACTAGTCAGTTTGAATAGTTAAAAACAGCGTTTTTCTATGTTTTTGCAAGTTTAAAACAGCAATTTTACCGTGATTTCACAAAAATCCACCGTTTCGAACGAAAGAAACCTGAATTTATCAGTTTGAATAGTTAAAAACAGTGTTTTTCTATGTTTTTGCAAGTTTAAAACAGCAATTTTATCGTCATTTCTCATAAATCGCCGTTTCGCACGAAAGAAATATGAATTTATCAGTTTGAATAGTTGAAAACAGCGTTTTTCTATGTTTTTGCAAGTTTAAAACAGCAATTTTATCGTCATTTCTCATAAATCGCCGTTTCGCACGAAAGAAACATGAATTTGTCAGTTTGAGTAGTTCAAAACAGCGTTTTTCTATGTTTTTGCAAGTTTAAAACAGCAATTTTATCGTCATTTCTCATAAATCGCCGTTTCGCACGAAAGAAACATGAATTTGTCAGTTTGAATAGTTCAAAACAGCGTTTTTCTATGTTTTTGCAAGTTTAAAACAGCAATTTTATCGCCATTTCTCATAAATCGCCGTTTCGCACGGAAGAAACATGAATTTGTCAGTTTGAATAGTTCAAAACAGCGTTTTTCTATGTTTTTGCAAGTTTAAAATAGCAATTTTATCGTCATTTCTCATAAATCGCCGTTTCGCACGAAAGAAACATGAATTTGTCAGTTTGAATAGTTCAAAGCAGCGTTTTTCTATGTTTTTGCAAGTTTAAAACAGCATTTTTACTGTCATTTCTCATAAATCGCCATTTCGCACGAAAGAAACATGAATTTGTCAGTTTGAATAGTCCAAAACAGCGTTTTTCTATGTTTTTGCAAGTTTAAAACAGCAATTTTATCGTCATTTCTCATAAATCGCCGTTTCGCACGAAAGAAACATGAATTTGTCAGTTTGAATAGTTCAAAACAGCGTTTTTCTATGTTTTTGCAAGTTTAAAACAGCAATTTTATCGTCATTTCTCATAAATTGCCGTTTCGCACGAAAGAAACATGAATTTGTCAGTTTGAATAGTTAAAAACAGCGTTTTTCTATGTTTTTGCAAGTTTAAAACAGCAATTTTACCGTGATTTCACAAAAATCCACCGTTTCGAACGAAAGCAACCTGAATTTATCAGTTTGAATAGTTAAAAACAGTGTTTTTCTATGTTTTTGCAAGTTTAAAACAGCAATTTTATCGTCATTTCTCATAAATCGCCGTTTCGCACTAAAGAAACATGAATTTATCAGTTTGAATAGTTCAAAACAGCGTTTTTCTATGTTTTTGCAAGTTTAAAACAGCAATTTTATCGTCATTTCTCATAAATCGCCGTTTCGCACGAAAGAAACATGAATTTGTCAGTTTGAATAGTTCAAAACAGCGTTTTTTTATGTTTTTGCAAGTTTAAAACAGCAGTTTTATAGTGATTTCACAAAAATCCACCGTTTCGAACGAAAGAATCATGAATTTGTCAGTTTGAATAGTTAAAAACAGCGTTTTTCTATGTTTTTGCAAGTTTAAAACAGCAATTTTATCGTCATTTCTCATAAATTGCCGTTTCGCACGAAAGAAACATGAATTTGTCAGTTTGAATAGTTAAAAACAGCGTTTTTCTATGTTTTTGCAAGTTTAAAACAGCAATTTTACCGTGATTTCACAAAAATCCACCGTTTCGAACGAAAGAAACCTGAATTTATCAGTTTGAATAGTTAAAAACAGTGTTTTTCTATGTTTTTGCAAGTTTAAAACAGCAATTTTATCGTCATTTCTCATAAATCGCCGTTTCGCACGAAAGAAACATGAATTTATCAGTTTGAATAGTTGAAAACAGCGTTTTTCTATGTTTTTGCAAGTTTAAAACAGCATTTTTATCGTCATTTCTCATAAATCGCCGTTTCGCACGAAAGGAACATGAATTTGTCAGTTTGAGTAGTTCAAAACAGCGTTTTTCTATGTTTTTGCAAGTTTAAAACAGCAATTTTATCGTCATTTCTCATAAATCGCCGTTTCGCACGAAAGAAACATGAATTTGTCAGTTTGAATAGTTCAAAACAGCGTTTTCTATGTTTTTGCAAGTTTAAAACAGCAATTTTATCGTCATTTCTCATAAATCGCCGTTTCGCACGAAAGAAACATGAATTTGTCAGTTTGAATAGTTCAAAACAGCGTTTTTCTAGGTTTTTGCAAGTTTAAAATAGCAATTTTATCGTCATTTCTCATAAATCGCCGTTTCGCACAAAAGAAACATGAATTTGTCAGTTTGAATAGTTCAAAACAGCGTTTTACTATGTTTTTGCAAGTTTAAAACAGCAATTTTATCGTCATTTCTCATGAATCGCCGTTTCGCACGAAAGAAACATGAATTTATCAGTTTGAAAAGTTGAAAACAGCGTCTTTCTATGTTTTTGCAAGTTTAAAACAGCAGTTTTATCGTGATTTTACAAAAATCCACCGTTTCGAACGTAAGAAATCTGAATTTATCAGTTTGAATTGTTAAAAACAGCGTTTTTCTATGTTTTTGCAAGTTTAAAACAGCAGTTTTATCGTGATTTCACAAATATCCACCGTTTCGAACGAAAGAAACCTGAATTTATCAGTTTGAATAGTTAAAAACAGCGTTTTTCTATGTTTTTGCAAGTTTAAAACAGCAGTTTTATCGTGATTTCACAAAAATCCACCGTTTCGAACGAAAGAAACCTGAATTTATCAGTTTGAATAGTTAAAAACAGGGTTTTTCCATGTTTTTGCAAGTTTAAAACAGCAAGTTTATCGTCATTTCTCATAAATCGCCGTTTTGCACGAAAGAAACATGAATTTATCAGTTTGAATTGTTGAAAACAGCGTTTTTCTATGTTTTTGAAAGTTCAAAACAGCTATTTTATCGTCATTTCACAAAAATCCACCGTTTCGAACGAAAGAATCATGAATTTGTCAGTTTGAATAGTTAAAAACAGCGTTTTTCTATGTTTTTGCAAGTTTAAAACAGCAATTTTACCGTGATTTCACAAAAATCCACCGTTTCGAACGAAAGAAACCTGAATTTATCAGTTTGAATAGTTAAAAACAGTGTTTTTCTATGTTTTTGCAAGTTTAAAACAGCAATTTTATCGTCATTTCTCATAAATCGCCGTTTCGCACGAAAGAAACATGAATTTATCAGTTTGAATAGTTGAAAACAGCGTTTTTCTATGTTTTTGCAAGTTTAAAACAGCAATTTTATCGTCATTTCTCATAAATCGCCGTTTCGCACGAAAGTAACATGAATTTGTCAGTTTGAGTAGTTCAAAACAGCGTTTTTCTATGTTTTTGCAAGTTTAAAACAGCAATTTTATCGTCATTTCTCATAAATCGCCGTTTCGCACGAAAGAAACATGAATTTGTCAGTTTGAATAGTTCAAAACAGCGTTTTCTATGTTTTTGCAAGTTTAAAACAGCAATTTTATCGCCATTTCTCATAAATCGCCGTTTCGCACGGAAGAAACATGAATTTGTCAGTTTGAATAGTTCAAAACAGCGTTTTTCTATGTTTTTGCAAGTTTAAAATAGCAATTTTATCGTCATTTCTCATAAATCGCCGTTTCGCACGAAAGAAACATGAATTTGTCAGTTTGAATAGTTCAAAACAGCGTTTTTCTATGTTTTTGCAAGTTTAAAACAGCATTTTTACTGTCATTTCTCATAAATCGCCATTTCGCACGAAAGAAACATGAATTTGTCAGTTTGAATAGTCCAAAACAGCGTTTTTCTATGTTTTTGCAAGTTTAAAACAGCAATTTTATCATTTCTCATAAATTGCCGTTTCGCACGAAAGAAACATGAATTTGTCAGTTTGAATAGTTCAAAACAGCGTTTTTCTATGTTTTTGCAAGTTTAAAACAGCAATTTTATCGTCATTACTCATAAATCCACCGTTTCGAACGAAAGAAACCTGAATTTATCAGTTTGAATAGTTAAAAACAGTGTTTTTCTATGTTTTTGCAAGTTTAAAACAGCAATTTTATCGTCATTTCTCATAAATCGCCGTTTCGCACGAAAGAAACATGAATTTATCAGTTTGAATAGTTGAAAACAGCGTTTTTCTATGTTTTTGCAAGTTTAAAACAGCAATTTTATCGTCATTTCTCATAAATCGCCGTTTCGCACGAAAGAAACATGAATTTGTCAGTTTGAGTAGTTCAAAACAGCGTTTTTCTATGTTTTTGCAAGTTTAAAACAGCAATTTTATCGTCATTTCTCATAAATCGCCGTTTCGCACGAAAGAAACATGAATTTGTCAGTTTGAATAGTTCAAAACAGCGTTTTCTATGTTTTTGCAAGTTTAAAACAGCAATTTTATCGTCATTTCTCATAAATCGCCGTTTCGCACGAAAGAAACATGAATTTGTCAGTTTGAATAGTTCAAAACAGCGTTTTTCTAGGTTTTTGCAAGTTTAAAATAGCAATTTTATCGTCATTTCTCATAAATCGCCGTTTCGCACAAAAGAAACATGAATTTGTCAGTTTGAATAGTTCAAAACAGCGTTTTACTATGTTTTTGCAAGTTTAAAACAGCAATTTTATCGTCATTTCTCATGAATCGCCGTTTCGCACGAAAGAAACATGAATTTATCAGTTTGAATAGTTGAAAACAGCGTCTTTCTATGTTTTTGCAAGTTTAAAACAGCAGTTTTATCGTGATTTTACAAAAATCCACCGTTTCGAACGTAAGAAATCTGAATTTATCAGTTTGAATTGTTAAAAACAGCGTTTTTCTATGTTTTTGCAAGTTTAAAACAGCAATTTTACCGTGATTTCACAAAAATCCACCGTTTCGAACGAAAGAAACCTGAATTTATCAGTTTGAATAGTTAAAAACAGTGTTTTTCTATGTTTTTGCAAGTTTAAAACAGCAATTTTATCGTCATTTCTCATAAATCGCCGTTTCGCACGAAAGAAACATGAATTTATCAGTTTGAATAGTTGAAAACAGCGTTTTTCTATGTTTTTGCAAGTTTAAAACAGCATTTTTATCGTCATTTCTCATAAATCGCCGTTTCGCACGAAAGGAACATGAATTTGTCAGTTTGAGTAGTTCAAAACAGCGTTTTTCTATGTTTTTGCAAGTTTAAAACAGCAATTTTATCGTCATTTCTCATAAATCGCCGTTTCGCACGAAAGAAACATGAATTTGTCAGTTTGAATAGTTCAAAACAGCGTTTTCTATGTTTTTGCAAGTTTAAAACAGCAATTTTATCGTCATTTCTCATAAATCGCCGTTTCGCACGAAAGAAACATGAATTTGTCAGTTTGAATAGTTCAAAACAGCGTTTTTCTAGGTTTTTGCAAGTTTAAAATAGCAATTTTATCGTCATTTCTCATAAATCGCCGTTTCGCACAAAAGAAACATGAATTTGTCAGTTTGAATAGTTCAAAACAGCGTTTTACTATGTTTTTGCAAGTTTAAAACAGCAATTTTATCGTCATTTCTCATGAATCGCCGTTTCGCACGAAAGAAACATGAATTTATCAGTTTGAAAAGTTGAAAACAGCGTCTTTCTATGTTTTTGCAAGTTTAAAACAGCAGTTTTATCGTGATTTTACAAAAATCCACCGTTTCGAACGTAAGAAATCTGAATTTATCAGTTTGAATTGTTAAAAACAGCGTTTTTCTATGTTTTTGCAAGTTTAAAACAGCAGTTTTATCGTGATTTCACAAATATCCACCGTTTCGAACGAAAGAAACCTGAATTTATCAGTTTGAATAGTTAAAAACAGCGTTTTTCTATGTTTTTGCAAGTTTAAAACAGCAGTTTTATCGTGATTTCACAAAAATCCACCGTTTCGAACGAAAGAAACCTGAATTTATCAGTTTGAATAGTTAAAAACAGGGTTTTTCCATGTTTTTGCAAGTTTAAAACAGCAAGTTTATCGTAATTTCTCATAAATCGCCGTTTTGCACGAAAGAAACATGAATTTATCAGTTTGAATTGTTGAAAACAGCGTTTTTCTATGTTTTTGAAAGTTCAAAACAGCTATTTTATCGTCATTTCACAAAAATCCACCGTTTCGAACGAAAGAATCATGAATTTGTCAGTTTGAATAGTTAAAAACAGCGTTTTTCTATGTTTTTGCAAGTTTAAAACAGCAATTTTACCGTGATTTCACAAAAATCCACCGTTTCGAACGAAAGAAACCTGAATTTATCAGTTTGAATAGTTAAAAACAGTGTTTTTCTATGTTTTTGCAAGTTTAAAACAGCAATTTTATCGTCATTTCTCATAAATCGCCGTTTCGCACGAAAGAAACATGAATTTATCAGTTTGAATAGTTGAAAACAGCGTTTTTCTATGTTTTTGCAAGTTTAAAACAGCAATTTTATCGTCATTTCTCATAAATCGCCGTTTCGCACGAAAGTAACATGAATTTGTCAGTTTGAGTAGTTCAAAACAGCGTTTTTCTATGTTTTTGCAAGTTTAAAACAGCAATTTTATCGTCATTTCTCATAAATCGCCGTTTCGCACGAAAGAAACATGAATTTGTCAGTTTGAATAGTTCAAAACAGCGTTTTCTATGTTTTTGCAAGTTTAAAACAGCAATTTTATCGCCATTTCTCATAAATCGCCGTTTCGCACGGAAGAAACATGAATTTGTCAGTTTGAATAGTTCAAAACAGCGTTTTTCTATGTTTTTGCAAGTTTAAAATAGCAATTTTATCGTCATTTCTCATAAATCGCCGTTTCGCACGAAAGAAACATGAATTTGTCAGTTTGAATAGTTCAAAACAGCGTTTTTCTATGTTTTTGCAAGTTTAAAACAGCATTTTTACTGTCATTTCTCATAAATCGCCATTTCGCACGAAAGAAACATGAATTTGTCAGTTTGAATAGTCCAAAACAGCGTTTTTCTATGTTTTTGCAAGTTTAAAACAGCAATTTTATCATTTCTCATAAATTGCCGTTTCGCACGAAAGAAACATGAATTTGTCAGTTTGAATAGTTCAAAACAGCGTTTTTCTATGTTTTTGCAAGTTTAAAACAGCAATTTTATCGTCATTACTCATAAATCCACCGTTTCGAACGAAAGAAACCTGAATTTATCAGTTTGAATAGTTAAAAACAGTGTTTTTCTATGTTTTTGCAAGTTTAAAACAGCAATTTTATCGTCATTTCTCATAAATCGCCGTTTCGCACGGAAGAAACATGAATTTATCAGTTTGAATAGTTGAAAACAGCGTTTTTCTATGTTTTTGCAAGTTTAAAACAGCAATTTTATCGTCATTTCTCATAAATCGCCGTTTCGCACGAAAGAAACATGAATTTGTCAGTTTGAGTAGTTCAAAACAGCGATTTTCTATGTTTTTGCAAGTTTAAAACAGCAATTTTATCGTCATTTCTCATAAATCGCCGTTTCGCACGAAAGAAACATGAATTTGTCAGTTTGAATAGTTCAAAACAGCGTTTTCTATGTTTTTGCAAGTTTAAAACAGCAATTTTATCGTCATTTCTCATAAATCGCCGTTTCGCACGAAAGAAACATGAATTTGTCAGTTTGAATAGTTCAAAACAGCGTTTTTCTAGGTTTTTGCAAGTTTAAAATAGCAATTTTATCGTCATTTCTCATAAATCGCCGTTTCGCACAAAAGAAACATGAATTTGTCAGTTTGAATAGTTCAAAACAGCGTTTTACTATGTTTTTGCAAGTTTAAAACAGCAATTTTATCGTCATTTCTCATGAATCGCCGTTTCGCACGAAAGAAACATGAATTTATCAGTTTGAATAGTTGAAAACAGCGTCTTTCTATGTTTTTGCAAGTTTAAAACAGCAGTTTTATCGTGATTTTACAAAAATCCACCGTTTCGAACGTAAGAAATCTGAATTTATCAGTTTGAATTGTTAAAAACAGCGTTTTTCTATGTTTTTGCAAGTTTAAAACAGCAGTTTTATCGTGATTTCACAAATATCCACCGTTTCGAACGAAAGAAACCTGAATTTATCAGTTTGAATAGTTAAAAACAGCGTTTTTCTATGTTTTTGCAAGTTTAAAACAGAAGTTTTATCGTGATTTCACAAAAATCCACCGTTTCGAACGAAAGAAACCTGAATTTATCAGTTTGAATAGTTAAAAACAGGGTTTTTCCATGTTTTTGCAAGTTTAAAACAGCAAGTTTATCGTCATTTCTCATAAATCGCCGTTTCGCACGAAAGAAACATGAATTTATCAGTTTGAATTGTTGAAAACAGCGTTTTTCTATGTTTTTGAAAGTTCAAAACAGCTATTTTATCGTCATTTCACAAAAATCCACCGTTTCGAACGAAAGAATCATGAATTTGTCAGTTTGAATAGTTAAAAACAGCGTTTTTCTATGTTTTTGCAAGTTTAAAACAGCAATTTTACCGTGATTTCACAAAAATCCACCGTTTCGAACGAAAGAAACCTGAATTTATCAGTTTGAATAGTTAAAAACAGTGTTTTTCTATGTTTTTGCAAGTTTAAAACAGCAATTTTATCGTCATTTCTCATAAATCGCCGTTTCGCACGAAAGAAACATGAATTTATCAGTTTGAATAGTTGAAAACAGCGTTTTTCTATGTTTTTGCAAGTTTAAAACAGCAATTTTATCGTCATTTCTCATAAATCGCCGTTTCGCACGAAAGAAACATGAATTTGTCAGTTTGAGTAGTTCAAAACAGCGTTTTTCTATGTTTTTGCAAGTTTAAAACAGCAATTTTATCGTCATTTCTCATAAATCGCCGTTTCGCACGAAAGAAACATGAATTTGTCAGTTTGAATAGTTCAAAACAGCGTTTTCTATGTTTTTGCAAGTTTAAAACAGCAATTTTATCGCCATTTCTCATAAATCGCCGTTTCGCACGGAAGAAACATGAATTTGTCAGTTTGAATAGTTCAAAACAGCGTTTTTCTATGTTTTTGCAAGTTTAAAATAGCAATTTTATCGTCATTTCTCATAAATAGCCGTTTCGCACGAAAGAAACATGAATTTGTCAGTTTGAATAGTTCAAAACAGCGCTTTTCTATGTTTTTGCAAGTTTAAAACAGCATTTTTACTGTCATTTCTCATAAATCGCCATTTCGCACGAAAGAAACATGAATTTGTCAGTTTGAATAGTCCAAAACAGCGTTTTTCTATGTTTTTGCAAGTTTAAAACAGCAATTTTATCATTTCTCATAAATTGCCGTTTCGCACGAAAGAAACATGAATTTGTCAGTTTGAATAGTTCAAAACAGCGTTTTTCTATGTTTTTGCAAGTTTAAAACAGCAATTTTATCGTCATTTCTCATAAATCGCCGTTTCGCACGAAAGAAACATGAATTTGTCAGTTTGAATAGTTCAAAACAGCGTTTTTCTATGTTTTTGCAAGTTTAAAACAGCAGTTTTATCGTGATTTCACAAAAATCCACCCTTTCGAACGAAAGAATCATGAATTTGTCAGTTTGAATAGTTAAAAACAGCGTTTTTCCATGTTTTTGCAAGTTTAAAACAGCAATTTTATCGTCATTTCTCATAAATCGCCGTTTCGCACGAAAGAAACATGAATTTATCAGTTTGAATAGTTGAAAACAGCGTTTTTCTATGTTTTTGTAAGTTTAAAACAGCAATTTTATCGTCATTTCTCATAAATCGCCGTTTCGCACGAAAGAACCATGAATTTGTCAGTTTGAGTAGTTCAAAACAGCGTTTTTCTATGTTTTTGTAAGTTTAAAACAGCAATTTTATCGTCATTTCTCATAAATCGCCGTTTCGCACGAAAGAAACATGAATTTGTCAGTTTGTATAGTTCAAAACAGCGTTTTTCTATGTTTTTGCAAGTTTAAAACAGCAATTTTATAGTCATTTCTCATAAATCGCCGTTTCGCACGAAAGAAACATGAATTTGTCAGTTTAAATAGTTCAAAACAGCGTTTTTCTATGTTTTTGCAAGTTTAAAACAGCAATTTTATCGTCATTTCTCATAAATCGGCGTTTCGCACGAAAGAAACATGAATTTGTCAGTTTGAATAGTTCAAAACAGCGTTTTTCTATGTTTTTGCAAGTTTAAAACAGTAGTTTTATCGTGATTTCACAAAAATCCACCGTTTCAAACGAAAGAATCATGAATTTGTCAGTTTGAATAGTTTAAAACAGCGTTTTTCTATGTTTTTGCAAGTTTAAAACAGCAATTTTATCGTCATTTCTCATAAATCGCCGTTTCGCACGAAAGAAACATGAATTTATCAGTTTGAATAGTTCAAAACAGCGTTTTTCTATGTTTTTGCCAGTTTAAAACAGTAGTTTTATCGTGATTTCACAAAACTCCACCGTTTCGAACGAAAGAAACCTGAATTTATCAGTTTGAATAGTTCAAAACAGCGTTTTTCTATGTTTTTGCAAGTTTAAAACAGCAGTTTTATCGTCATTTCTCATAAATCGCCGTTTCGCACGAAAGAAACATGAATTTATCAGTTTGAATAGTTCAAAACAGCGTTTTTCTATGTTTTTGCAAGTTTAAAACAGCAGTTTTATCGTGATTTCACAAAAATCCACCGTTTCGAACGAAAGAAACCTGAATTTATCAGTTTGAATAGTTCAAAACAGCGTTTTTCTATGTTTTTGCAAGTTTAAAACAGCAGTTCTATCGTGATTTCACAAGAATCCACCGTTTCGAACGAAAGAAACCTGAATTTATCAGTTTGAATAGTTAAAAACAGTGTTTTTCTATGTTTTTGCAAGTTTAAAACAGCAATTTTATCGTCATTTCTCATAAATCGCCGTATCGCACGAAAGAAACACGAATTTATCAGTTTGAATAGTTGAAAACAGCGTTTTTCTATGTTTTTGAAAGTTTAAAACAGCAATTTTATCGTCATTTCACAAAAATCCACCGTTTCGAACGAAAGAAACCTGAATTTATCAGTTTGAATAGTTAAAAACAGCGTTTTTCTATGTTTTTGCAAGTTTAAAACAGCAATTTTATCGTCATTTCTCATAAATCGCCGTTTCGCACGGAAGAAACATGAATTTGTCAGTTTGAATAGTTCAAAACAGCGTTTTTCTATGTTTTTGCAAGTTTAAAATAGCAATTTTATCGTCATTTCTCATAAATCGCCGTTTCGCACGAAAGAAACATGAATTTGTCAGTTTGAATAGTTCAAAACAGCGTTTTTCTATATTTTTGCAAGTTTAAAACAGCATTTTTATTGTCATTTCTCATAAATCGCCGTTTCGCAGGAAAGAAACATGAATTTGTCAGTTTGAATAGTCCAAAACAGCGTTTTTCTATGTTTTTGCAAGTTTAAAACAGCAATTTTATCATTTCTCATAAATCGCCGTTTCGCACGAAAGAAACATGAATTTGTCAGTTTGAATAGTTCAAAACAGTGTTTTTCTATGTTTTTGCAAGTTTAAAACAGCAATTTTATCGTCATTTCTCATAAATCGCCGTTTCGCACGAAAGAAACATGAATTTGTCAGTTTGAATAGTTCAAAACAGCGTTTTTCTATGTTTTTGCAAGTTTAAAACAGCAGTTTTATCGTGATTTCACAAAAATCCACCGTTTCGAACGAAAGAATCATGAATTTGTCAGTTTGAATAGTTAAAAACAGCGTTTTTCTATGTTTTTGCAAGTTTAAAACAGCAATTTTATCGTCATTTCTCATAAATCGCCGTTTCGCACGAAAGAAACATGAATTTATCAGTTTGAATAGTTGAAAACAGCGTTTTTGAAAGTTTAAAACAGCAAATTTTACGTCATTTCACAAAAATCCACCGTTTCGAACGAAAGAAACCTGAATTTATCAGTTTGAATAGTTAAAAACAGCGTTTTTCTATGTTTTTGCAAGTTTAAAACAGCAATTTTATCGTCATTTCTCATAAATCGCCGTTTCGCACGGAAGAAACATGAATTTGTCAGTTTGAATAGTTCAAAACAGCGTTTTTCTATGTTTTTGTAAGTTTAAAATAGCAATTTTATCGTCATTTCTCATAAATCGCCGTTTCGCACGAAAGAAACATGAATTTGTCAGTTTGAATAGTTCAAAACAGCGTTTTTCTATGTTTTTGCAAGTTTAAAACAGCAATTTTATCGTCATTTCTCATAAATCGCCGTTTCGCACGAAAGAAACATGAATTTGTCAGTTTGAATAGTTAAAAACAGCGTTTTTCTATGTTTTTGCAAGTTTAAAACAGCAATTTTATCGTCATTTCTCATAAATCGCCGTTTCGCACGAAAGAAACATGAATTTGTAAGTTTGAATAGTTCAAAACAGCGTTTTTCTATGTTTTTGCAAGTTTAAAACAGCAGTTTTATCGTGATTTCACAAAAATCCACCGTTTTGAACGAAAGAATCATGAATTTGTCAGTTTGAATAGTTAAAAACAGCGTTTTTCTATGTTTTTGCAAGTTTAAAACAGCAATTTTATCGTCATTTCTCATAAATCGCCGTTTTGCACGAAAGAAACATGAATTTATCAGTTTGAATAGTTCAAACCAGCGTTTTTCTATGTTTTTGCAAGTTTAAAACAGCAGTTTTATCGTGATTTCACAAAAATCCACTGTTTCGAACAAAAGAAACCTGAATTTATCAGTTTGAATAGTTAAAAACAGCGTTGTTCTATGTTTTTGAAAGTTTAAAACAGCAATTTTATCGTCATTTCTCATAAATCGCCGTTTTGCACGAAAGAAACATGAATTTATCAGTTTGAATAGTTGGAAACAGCGTTTTTCTATGTTTTTGAAAGTTTAAAACAGCAATTTTATCGTCATTTCACAAAAATCCACAGTTTCGAACGAAAGAATCATGAATTTGTCAGTTTGAATAGTTAAAAACAGCGTTTTTCTATGTTTTTGAAAGTTTAAAACAGCAATTTTATCGTCATTTCTCATAAATCGCCGTTTCGCACGAAAGAAACATGAATTTGTCAGTTTGAATAGTTCAAAACAGCGTTTTTCTATGTTTTTGCAAGTTTAAAACAGCAATTATATCGTCATTTCTCATAAATCGCCGTTTGGCACGAAAGAAACATGAATTTGTCAGTTTGAATAGTTCAAAACAGCGTTTTTCTATGTTTTTGCAAGTTTAAAACAGCAATTTTATCGTCATTTCTCATAAATCGCCGTTTTGCACGAAAGAAACATGAATTTGTCAGTTTGAATAGTTCAAAACAGCGTTTTTCTATGTTTTTGCAAGTTTAAAACAGCAATTTTATCGTCATTTCTCATAAATCGCCGTTTCGCACGAAAGAAATATGAATTTGTCAGTTTGAATAGTTCAAAACCGTGTTTTTTCTATGTTTTTGCAAGTTTAAAATAGCAATTTTATCGTCATTTCTCATAAATCGCCGTTTCGCACGAAAGAAACATGAATTTGTCAGTTTGAATAGTTCAAAACAGCGTTTTTCTATGTTTTTGCAAGTTTAAAACAGAATTTTTATTGTCATTTCTCATAAATCGCCGTTTCGCACGAAAGAAACATGAATTTGTCAGTTTAATTAGTTAAAAACAGCGTTTTTCTATGTTTTTGCAAGTTTAAAACAGCAATATTATCGTCATTTCTCATAAATCGCCGTTTCGCACGAAAGAAACATGAATTTGTCAGTTTGAATAGTCCAAAACAGCGTTTTTCTATGTTCTTGCAAGTTTAAAACAGCAATTTTATCGTCATTTCTCATAAATCGCCGTTTCGCACGAAAGAAACATGAATTTGTCAGTTTAAATAGTTCAAAACAGCGTTTTTCTATGTTTTTGCAAGTTTAAAACAGCAGTTTTATCGTGATTTCACAAAAATCCACCGTTTCGAACGAAAGAAACCTGAATTTATCAGTTTGAATAGTTAAAAACAGCGTTTTTCTATGTTTTTGCAAGTTTAAAACAGCAATTTTATCGTCATTTCTCATAAATCGCCGTTTCGCACGAAAGATACATGAATTTGTCAGTTTGAATAGTTGAAAACAGCGTTTTTCTATGTTTTTGCAAGTTTAAAACAGCAATTTTATCGTCATTTCTCATAAATCGCCGTTTCTCACGAAAGAAACATGAATTTGTTTTTTTTGAATAGTTAAATACAGCGTTTTTCTATGTTTTTGCAAGTTTAAAACAGCAGTTTTATCGTGATTTCACAAAAATCCACCGTTTCGAACGAAAAAAACCTGAATTTATCAGTTTGAATAGTTAAAAACAGTGTTTTTCTATGTTTTTGCAAGTTTAAAACAGCAATTTTATCGTCATTTCTCATAAATCGCCGTTTCGCACGAAAGAAACATGAATTTATCAGTTTGAATATTTGAAAACAGCGTTTTTCTATGTTTTTGAAAGTATAAAACAGCAATTTTATCGTCATTTCACAAAAATCCACCGTTTCGAACGAAAGAATCATGAATTTGTCAGTTTGAATAGTTAAAAACAGCGTTTTTCTATGTTTTTGCAAGTTTAAAACAGCAATTTTATCGTCATTTCTCATAAATCGCCGTTTCGCACGAAAGAAACATGAATTTGTCAGTTTGAATAGTTCAAAACAGCGTTTTTCTATGTTTTTGCAAGTTTAAAACAGCAATTTTATCGTGATTTTACAAAAATCCACCGTTTCGAATGAAAGAATCATGAATTTGTCAGTTTGAATAATTTAAAACAGCGTTTTTCTATGTTTTTGCAAGTTTAAAACAGCAATTTTATCGTGATTTCACAAAAATCCACCGTTTCGAACGAAAGAAACCTGAATTTATCAGTTTGAATAGTTCAAAACAGCGTTTTTCTATGTTTTTGCAAGTTTAAAACAGCAGTTTTATCGTGATTTCACAAAAATCCACTGTTTCGAACAAAAGAAACCTGAATTTATCAGTTTGAATAGTTAAAAACAGCGTTGTTCTATGTTTTTGAAAGTTTAAAACAGCAATTTTATCGTCATTTCTCATAAATCGCCGTTTCGCACGAAAGAAACATGAATTTATCAGTTTGAATAGTTGGAAACAGCGTTTTTCTATGTTTTTGAAAGTTTAAAACAGCAATTTTATCGTCATTTCACAAAAATCCACAGTTTCGAACGAAAGAATCATGAATTTGTCAGTTTGAATAGTTAAAAACAGCGTTTTTCTATGTTTTTGAAAGTTTAAAACAGCAATTTTATCGTCATTTCTCATAAATCGCCGTTTCGCACGAAAGAAACATGAATTTGTCAGATTGAATAGTTAAAAACAGCGTTTTTCTATGTTTTTGCAAGTTTAAAACAGCAATTATATCGTCATTTCTCATAAATCGCCGTTTCGCACGAAAGAAACATGAATTTGTCAGTTTGAATAGTTCAAAACAGCGTTTTTCTATGTTTTTGCAAGTTTAAAACAGCAATTTTATCGTCATTTCTCATAAATCGCCGTTTTGCACGAAAGAAACATGAATTTGTCAGTTTGAATAGTTCAAAACAACGTTTTTCTATGTTTTTGCAAGTTTAAAACAGCAATTTTATCGTCATTTCTCATAAATCGCCGTTTCGCACGAAAGAAATATGAATTTGTCAGTTTGAATAGTTCAAAACCGTGTTTTTTCTATGTTTTTGCAAGTTTAAAATAGCAATTTTATCGTCATTTCTCATAAATCGCCGTTTCGCACGAAAGAAACATGAATTTGTCAGTTTGAATAGTTCAAAACAGCGTTTTTCTATGTTTTTGCAAGTTTAAAACAGAATTTTTATTGTCATTTCTCATAAATCGCCGTTTCGCACGAAAGAAACATGAATTTGTCAGTTTGATTAGTTAAAAACAGCGTTTTTCTATGTTTTTGCAAGTTTAAAACAGCAATATTATCGTCATTTCTCATAAATCGCCGTTTCGCACGAAAGAAACATGAATTTGTCAGTTTGAATAGTCCAAAACAGCGTTTTTCTATGTTCTTGCAAGTTTAAAACAGCAATTTTATCGTCATTTCTCATAAATCGCCGTTTCGCACGAAAGAAACATGAATTTGTCAGTTTAAATAGTTCAAAACAGCGTTTTTCTATGTTTTTGCAAGTTTAAAACAGCAGTTTTATCGTGATTTCACAAAAATCCACCGTTTCGAACGAAAGAAACCTGAATTTATCAGTTTGAATAGTTAAAAACAGCGTTTTTCTATGTTTTTGCAAGTTTAAAACAGCAATTTTATCGTCATTTCTCATAAATCGCCGTTTCGCACGAAAGATACATGAATTTGTCAGTTTGAATAGTTGAAAACAGCGTTTTTCTATGTTTTTGCAAGTTTAAAACAGCAATTTTATCGTCATTTCTCATAAATCGCCGTTTCTCACGAAAGAAACATGAATTTGTTTTTTTGAATAGTTGAATACAGCGTTTTTCTATGTTTTTGCAAGTTTAAAACAGCAGTTTTATCGTGATTTCACAAAAATCCACCGTTTCGAACGAAAAAAACCTGAATTTATCAGTTTGAATAGTTAAAAACAGTGTTTTTCTATGTTTTTGCAAGTTTAAAACAGCAATTTTATCGTCATTTCTCATAAATCGCCGTTTTGCACGAAAGAAACATGAATTTATCAGTTTGAATATTTGAAAACAGCGTTTTTCTATGTTTTTGAAAGTATAAAACAGCAATTTTATCGTCATTTCACAAAAATCCACCGTTTCGAACGAAAGAATCATGAATTTGTCAGTTTGAATAGTTAAAAACAGCGTTTTTCTATGTTTTTGCAAGTTTAAAACAGCAATTTTATCGTCATTTCTCATAAATCGCCGTTTCGCACGAAAGAAACATGAATTTGTCAGTTTGAATAGTTCAAAACAGCGTTTTTCTATGTTTTTGCAAGTTTAAAACAGCAATTTTATCGTGATTTTACAAAAATCCACCGTTTCGAATGAAAGAATCATGAATTTGTCAGTTTGAATAATTTAAAACAGCGTTTTTCTATGTTTTTGCAAGTTTAAAACAGCAGTTTTATCGTGATTTCACAAAAATCCACCGTTTCGAACGAAAGAAACCTGAATTTATCAGTTTGAATAGTTAAAAACAGCGTTTTTCTATGTTTTTGCAAGTTTAAAACAGCAATTATATCGTCATTTCTCATAAATCGCCGTTTCGCACGAAAGAAACATGAATTTGTCAGTTTGAATAGTTCAAAACAGCGTTTTTCTATGTTTTTGCAAGTTTAAAACAGCAATTTTATCGTCATTTCTCATAAATCGCCGTTTCGCAAGAAAGAAACATGAATTTGTCAGTTTGAATAGTTCAAAACAGCGTTTTTCTATGTTTTTGCAAGTTTAAAAGAGCAATTATATCGTCATTTCTCATAAATCGCCGTTTCGCACGAAATAAACATGAATTTGTCAGTTTGAATAGTTCAAAACAGCGTTTTTCTATGTTTTTGCAAGTTTAAAACAGCAATTTTATCGTCATATCTCATAAATCGCCGTTTCGCACAAAAGAAACATGAATTTGTCAGTTTGAATAGTTCAAAACAGAGTTTTTCTATGTTTTTGCAAGTTTAAAATAGCAATTTTATCGTCATTTCTCATAAATCGCCGTTTCGCACGAAAGAAACATGAATTTGTCACTTTGAATAGTTCAAAACAGCGTTTTTCTATTTTTTTGAAAGTTCAAAACAGCTATTTTATCGTCATTTCACAAAAATCCACCGTTTCGAACGAAAGAATCATGAATTTGTCAGTTTGAATAGTTAAAAATAGCGTTTTTCTATGTTTTTGCAAGTTTAAAACAGCAATTTTATCGTCATTTCTCATAAATCGCCGTTTTGCACGAAAGAAACATGAATTTGTCAGTTTGAATAGTTCAAAACAGCGTTTTTCTATGTTTTTGCAAGTTTAAAACAGCAATTTTATCGTCATTTCTCATAAATCGCCGTTTCGCACGAAAGAAACATGAATTTGTCAGTTTGAATAGTTAAAAACAGCGTTTTTCTATGTTTTTGCAAGTTTAAAACAGCAATTTTATCGTCATTTCCCATAAATCGCCGTTTCGCACGAAAGAAACATGAATTTGTAAGTTTGATTAGTTCAAAACAGCGTTTTTCTATGTTTTTGCAAGTTTAAAACAGCAGTTTTATCGTGATTTCACAAAAATCCACCGTTTCGAACGAAAGAATCATGAATTTGTCAGTTTGAATAGTTAAAAACAGCGTTTTTCTATGTTTTTGCAAGTTTAAAACAGCAATTTTATCGTCATTTCTCATAAATCGCCGTTTTGCACGAAAGAAACATGAATTTATCAGTTTGAATAGTTCAAAACAGCGTTTTTCTATGTTTTTGCAAGTTTAAAACAGCAGTTTTATCGTGATTTCACAAAAATCCACTGTTTCGAACAAAAGAAACCTGAATTTATCCGTTTGAATAGTTAAAAACAGCGTTGTTCTATGTTTTTGCAAGTTTAAAACAGCAGTTTTATCATGATTTCACAAAAATCCACCGTTTCGAACGAAAGAAACCTGAATTTATCAGTTTGAATAGTTAAAAACAGCGTTTTTCTATGTTTTTGAAAGTTTAAAACAGCAATTTTATCGTCATTTCTCATAAATCGCCGTTTCGCACGAAAGAAACATGAATTTATCAGTTTTAATAGTTGAAAACAGCGTTTTTCTATGTTTTTGAAAGTTTAAAACAGCAATTTTATCGTCATTTCACAAAAATCCACCGTTTCGAACGAAAGAATCATGAATTTGTCAGTTTGAATAGTTAAAAACAGCGTTTTTCTATGTTTTTGAAAGTTTAAAACAGCAATTTTATCGTCATTTCTCAGAAATCGCCGTTTCGCACGAAAGAAACATGAATTTGTCAGTTTGAATAGTTCAAAACAGCGTTTTTCTATGTTTTTGCAAGTTTAAAACAGCAATTTTATCGTCATTTCTCATAAATCGCCGTTTCGCACGAAAGAAACATGAATTTGTCAGTTTGAATAGTTCAAAACAGCGTTTTTCTATGTTTTTGCAAGTTTTAAACAGCAATTATATCGTCATTTCTCATAAATCGCCGTTTCGCACGAAATAAACAAGAATTTGTCAGTTTGAATAGTTCAAAACAGCGTTTTTCTATGTTTTTGCAAGTTTAAAGCAGCAATTTTATCGTCATATCTCATAAATCGCCGTTTCGCACAAAAGAAACATGAATTTGTCAGTTTGAATAGTTCAAAACAGAGTTTTTCTATGTTTTTGCAAGTTTAAAATAGCAATTTTATCGTCATTTCTCATAAATCGCCGTTTCGCACGAAAGAAACATGAATTTGTCAGTTTGAATAGTTCAAAACAGCGTTTTTCTATGTTTTTGCAAGTTTAAAACAGCATTTTTATTGTCATTTCTCATAAATCGCCGTTTCGCACGTAAGAAACATGAATTTGGTAGTTTGAATAGTTAAAAACAGCGTTTTTCTATGTTTTTGCAAGTTTAAAACAGCAATTTTATCGTCATTTCTCATAAATCGCCGTTTCGCTTGAAAGAAACATGAATTTGTCAGTTTGAATAGTTCAAAACAGCGTTTTTCTATGTTTTTGCAAGTTTAAAACAGCAATTTTATCGTCATTTCTCATAAATCGCCGTTTCGCACGAAAGAAACATGAATTTGTCAGTTTGAATAGTTCAAAATAGCGTTTTTCTATGTTTTTGCAAGTTTAAAACAGCAATTTTATTGTCATTTCTCATAAATCGCCGTTTTGCACGAAAGAAACATGAATTTGTCAGTTTGAATAGTTCAAAACAGCGTTTTTCTATGTTTTTGCAGGTTTAAAACAGCAATTTTATCGTCATTTCTCATAAATCGCCGTTTCGCACGAAAGAAACATGAATTTGTCAGTTTGAATAGTTAAAAACAGCGTTTTTCTATGTTTTTGCAAGTTTAAAACAGCAATTTTATCGTCATTTCCCATAAATCGCCGTTTCGCACGAAAGAAACATGAATTTGTAAGTTTGATTAGTTCAAAACAGCGTTTTTCTATGTTTTTGCAAGTTTAAAACAGCAGTTTTATCGTGATTTCACAAAAATCCACCGTTTCGAACGAAAGAAACCTGAATTTATCAGTTTGAATAGTTAAAAATAGCGTTTTTCTATGTTTTTGCAAGTTTAAAACAGCAATTTTATCGTCATTTCTCATAAATCGCCGTTTTGCACGAAAGAAACATGAATTTATCAGTTTGAATAGTTCAAAACAGCGTTTTTCTATGTTTTTGAAAGTATAAAACAGCAATTTTATCGTCATTTCTCATAAATCGCCGTTTCGCACGAAAGAAACATGAATTTATCAGTTTTAATAGTTGAAAACAGCGTTTTTCTATGTTTTTGAAAGTTTAAAACAGCAATTTTATCGTCATTTCACAAAAATCCACCGTTTCGAACGAAAGAATCATGAATTTGTCAGTTTGAATAGTTAAAAACAGCGTTTTTCTATGTTTTTGAAAGTTTAAAACAGCAATTTTATCGTCATTTCTCATAAATCGCCGTTTCGCACGAAAGAAACATGAATTTGTCAGTTTGAATAGTTCAAAACAGCGTTTTTCTATGTTTTTGCAAGTTTAAAACAGCAATTATATCGTCATTTCTCATAAATCGCCGTTTCGCACGAAATATACATGAATTTGTCAGTTTGAATAGTTCAAAACAGCGTTTTTCTATGTTTTTGCAAGTTTAAAACAGCATTTTAATTGTCATTTATCATAAATCGCCGTTTCGCACGAAAGAAACATGAATTTGTTAGTTTGAATAGTTAAAAACAGCGTTTTTCTATGTTTTTGCAAGTTTAAAACAGCAATTTTATCGTCATTTCTCATAAATCGCCGTTTCGCACGAAAGAAACATGAATTTGTTAGTTTGAATAGTTCAAAACAGCGTTTTTCTATGTTTTTGCAAGTTTAAAACAGCAATTTTATCGTCATTTCTCATAAATCGCCGTTTCGCACTAAAGAAACATGAATTTGTCAGTTTGAATAGTTAAAAACAGCGTTTTTCTATGTTTTTGCAAGTTTAAAAGAGCAATTTTATCGTCATTTCTCATAAATCGCCGTTTCGCACGAAAGAAACATGAATTTGTAAGTTTGAATAGTTCAAAACAGCGTTTTTCTATGTTTTCGCAAGTTTAAAACAGCAGTTTTATCATGATTTCACAAAAATCCACCGTTTCGAACGAAAGAAACCTGAATTTATCAGTTTGAATAGTTAAAAACAGCGTTTTTCTATGTTTTTGAAAGTATAAAACAGCAATTTTATCGTCATTTCTCATGAATCGCCGTTTCGCACGAAAGAAACATGAATTTATCAGTTTTAATAGTTGAAAACAGCGTTTTTCTATGTTTTTGAAAGTTTAAAACAGCAATTTTATCGTCATTTCACAAAAATCCACCGTTTCGAACGAAAGAATCATGAATTTGTCAGTTTGAATAGTTAAAAACAGCGTTTTTCTATGTTTTTGAAAGTTTAAAACAGCAATTTTATCGTCATTTTCATAAATCGCCGTTTTGCACGAAAGAAACATGAATTTGTCAGTTTGAATAGTTAAAAATAGCGTTTTTCTATGTTTTTGCAAGTTTAAAACAGCAATTTTATCGTCATTTCTCATAAATCGCCGTTTCGCACGAAAGAAACATGAATTTGTAAGTTTAAATAGTTCAAAACAGCGTTTTTCTATGTTTTCGCAAGTTTAAAACAGCAGTTTTGTCGTGATTTCACAAAAATCCACCGTTTCGAACGAAAGAATCATGAATTTGTCAGTTTGAATAGTTAAAAACAGCGTTTTTCTATGTTTTTGCAAGTTTAAAACAGCAGTTTTATCGTGATTTCACATAAATCCACTGTTTCGAACAAAAGAAACCTGAATTTATCAGTTTGAATAGTTAAAAACAGCGTTGTTCTATGTTTTTGAAAGTTTAAAACAGCAATTTTATCGTCATTTCTCATAAATCGCCGTTTCGCACGAAAGAAACATGAATTTATCAGTTTGAATAGTTGAAAACAGCGTTTTTCTATGTTTTTGAAAGTTTAAAACAGCAATTTTATCGTCATTTCACAAAAATCCACCGTTTCGAATGAAAGAATCATGAATTTGTCAGTTTGAATAGTTAAAAACAGCGTTTTTCTATGTTTTTGAAAGTTTAAAACAGCAATTTTATCGTCATTTCTCATAAATCGCCGTTTCGCACGAAAGAAACATGAATTTGTCAGTTTGAATAGTTCAAAACAGCGTTTTTCTATGTTTTTGCAAGTTTAAAACAGCAATTATATCGTCATTTCTCATAAATCGCCGTTTCGCACGTAAGAAACATGAATTTGTCAGTTTGAGTAGTTCAAAACAGCGTTTTTCTATGTTTTTGCAAGTTTAAAACAGCAATTTTATCGTCATTTCTCATAAATCGCCGTTTTGCACGAAAGAAACATGAATTTTTTGCAAGTTTAAAACAGCAATTTTATCGTCATTTCTCATGAATCGCCGTTTCGCACGAAAGAAACATGAATTTGTCAGTTTCAATAGTTGAAAACAGCGTTTTTCTATGTTTTTGCAAGTTTAAAACAGCAATTTTATCGTCATTTCTCATAAATCGCCGTTTCTCACGAAAGAAACATGAATTTGTTTTTTTGAATAGTTAAAAACAGCGTTTTTCTATGTTTTTGCAAGTTTAAAACAGCAGTTTTATCGTGATTTCACAAAAATCCACCGTTTCGAACGAAAAAAACCTGAATTTATCAGTTTGAATAGTTGAAAACAGTGTTTTTCTATGTTTTTGCAAGTTTAAAACAGCAATTTTATCGTCATTTCTCACAAATCGCCGTTTCGCACGAAAGAAACATAAATTTGTCAGTTTGAATAGTTCAAAACAGCGTTTTTCTATGTTTTTGCCAGTTTAAAACAGCAATTTTATCGTCATTTCTCATAAATCGCCGTTTCGCACGAAAGAAACATGAATTTGTCAGTTTGAATAGTTCAAAACCGCGTTTTTTCTATGTTTTTGCAAGTTTAAAATAGCAATTTTATCGTCATTTCTCATAAATTGCCGTTTCGCACGAAAGAAACATGAATTTGTCAGTTTGAATAGTTCAAAACAGCGTTTTTCTATGTTTTTGCAAGTTTAAACAGCATTTTTATTGTCATTTCTCATAAATCGCCGTTTCGCACGAAAGAAACATGAATTTGTCAGTTTGAATAGTTAAAAACAGCGTTTTTCTATGTTTTTGCAAGTTTAAAACAGCAATATTATCGTCATTTCTCATAAATCGCCGTTTCGCACGAAAGAAACATGAATTTGTCAGTTTGAATAGTCCAAAACAGCGTTTTTCTATGTTTTTGCAAGTTTAAAACAGCAATTTTATCGTCATTTCTCATAAATCGCCGTTTTGCATGAAAGAAACATGAATTTGTCAGTTTGAATAGTTCAAAACAGCGTTTTTCTATGTTTTTGCAAGTTTAAAACAGCAATTTTATCGTAATTTCTCATAAATCGCCGTTTCGCACGAAAGAAACATGAATTTGTCAGTTTGAATAGTTCAAAACAGCGTTTTTCTATGTTTTTGCAAGTTTAAAACAGCAGTTTTTTCGTGATTTCACAAAAATCCACCGTTTCGAACGAAAGAAACCTGAATTTATCAGTTTGAATAGTTGAAAACAGCGTTTTTCTATGTTTTTGCAAGTTTAAAACAGCAATTTTATCGTCATTTCACAAAAATCCACCGTTTCGAACGAAAGAATCATGAATTTGTCAGTTTGAATAGTTAAAAACAGCGTTTTTCTATGTTTTTGAAAGTTTAAAACAGCAATTTTATCGTCATTTCTCATAAATCGCCGTTTCGCACGAAAGAAACATGAATTTGTCAGTTTGAATAGTTCAAAACAGCGTTTTTCTATGTTTTTGCAAGTTTAAAACAGCAATTATATCGTCATTTCTCATAAATCGCCGTTTCGCACGTAAGAAACATGAATTTGTCAGTTTGAGTAGTTCAAAACAGCGTTTTTCTATGTTTTTGCAAGTTTAAAACAGCAATTTTATCGTCATTTCTCATAAATCGCCGTTTTGCACGAAAGAAACATGAATTTGTCAGTTTGAATAGTTCAAAACAGCGTTTTTAAATGTTTTTGCAAGTTTAAAACAGCAATTTTATCGTCATTTCTCATAAATCGCCGTTTCGCACGAAAGAAACATGAATTTGTCAGTTTGAATAGTTCAAAACCGCGTTTTTTCTATGTTTTTGCAAGTTTAAAATAGCAATTTTATCGTCAATTCTCATAAATTGCCGTTTCGCACGAAAGAAGCATGAATTTGTCAGTTTGAATAGTTCAAAACAGCGTTTTTCTATGTTTTTGCAAGTTTAAACAGCATTTTTATTGTCATTTCTCATAAATTGCCGTTTCGCACGAAAGAAACATGAATTTGTCAGTTTGAATAGTCCAAAACAGCGTTTTTCTATGTTTTTGCAAGTTTAAAACAGCAATTTTATCGTCATTTCTCATAAATCGCCGTTTCGCATGAAAGAAACATGAATTTGTCAGTTTGAATAGTTCAAAACAGCGTTTTTCTATGTTTTTGCAAGTTTAAAACAGCAATTTTATCGTAATTTCTCATAAATCGCCGTTTCGCACGAAAGAAACATGAATTTGTCAGTTTGAATAGTTCAAAACAGCGTTTTTCTATGTTTTTGCAAGTTTAAAACAGCAGTTTTATCGTGATTTCACAAAAATCCACCGTTTCGAACGAAAGAAACCTGAATTTATCAGTTTGAATAGTTAAAAACAGCGTTTTTCTATGTTTTTGCAAGTTTAAAACAGCAATTTTATCGTCATTTCTCATGAATCGCCGTTTCGCACGAAAGAAACATGAATTTGTCAGTTTCAATAGTTGAAAACAGCGTTTTTCTATGTTTTTGCAAGTTTAAAACAGCAATTTTATCGTCATTTCTCATAAATCGCCGTTTCTCACGAAAGAAACATGAACTTGTTTTTTTGAATAGTTAAAAACAGCGTTTTTCTATGTTTTTGCAAGTTTAAAACAGCAGTTTTATCGTGATTTCACAAAAATCCACCGTTTCGAACGAAAAAAACCTGAATTTATCAGTTTGAATAGTTGAAAACAGTGTTTTTCTATGTTTTTGCAAGTTTAAAACAGCAATTTTATCGTCATTTCTCACAAATCGCCGTTTCGCACGAAAGAAACATAAATTTGTCAGTTTGAATAGTTCAAAACAGCGTTTTTCTATGTTTTTGCCAGTTTAAAACAGCAATTTTATCGTCATTTCTCATAAATCGCCGTTTCGCACGAAAGAAACATGAATTTGTCAGTTTGAATAGTTCAAAACCGCGTTTTTTCTATGTTTTTGCAAGTTTAAAATAGCAATTTTATCGTCATTTCTCATAAATTGCCGTTTCGCACGAAAGAAACATGAATTTGTCAGTTTGAATAGTTCAAAACAGCGTTTTTCTATGTTTTTGCAAGTTTAAACAGCATTTTTATTGTCATTTCTCATAAATCGCCGTTTCGCACGAAAGAAACATGAATTTGTCAGTTTGAATAGTTAAAAACAGCGTTTTTCTATGTTTTTGCAAGTTTAAAACAGCAATATTATCGTCATTTCTCATAAATCGCCGTTTCGCACGAAAGAAACATGAATTTGTCAGTTTGAATAGTCCAAAACAGGTTTTCTATGTTTTTGCAAGTTTAAAACAGCAATTTTATCGTCATTTCTCATAAATCGCCGTTTTGCATGAAAGAAACATGAATTTGTCAGTTTGAATAGTTCAAAACAGCGTTTTTCTATGTTTTTGCAAGTTTAAAACAGCAATTTTATCGTAATTTCTCATAAATCGCCGTTTCGCACGAAAGAAACATGAATTTGTCAGTTTGAATAGTTCAAAACAGCGTTTTTCTATGTTTTTGCAAGTTTAAAACAGCAGTTTTTTCGTGATTTCACAAAAATCCACCGTTTCGAACGAAAGAAACCTGAATTTATCAGTTTGAATAGTTGAAAACAGCGTTTTTCTATGTTTTTGCAAGTTTAAAACAGCAATTTTATCGTCATTTCTCATAAATCGTTGTTTCTCACGAAAGAAACATGAATTTGTTTTTTTGAATAGTTCAAAACAGCGTTTTTCTATGTTTTTGCAAGTTTAAAACAGCAGTTTTATCGTGATTTCACAAAAATCCACTGTTTCGAACAAAAGAAACCTGAATTTATCAGTTTGAATAGTTAAAAATAGCGTTGTTCTATGTTTTTGCAAGTTTAAAACAGCAGTTTTATCATGATTTCACAAAAATCCACCGTTTCGAACGAAAGAAACCTGAATTTATCAGTTTGAATAGTTAAAAACAGCGTTTTTCTATGTTTTTGAAAGTATAAAACAGCAATTTTATCGTCATTGCTCATAAATCGCCGTTTCGCACGAAAGAAACATGAATTTATCAGTTTTAATAGTTGAAAACAGCGTTTTTCTATGTTTTTGAAAGTTTAAAACAGCAATTTTATCGTCATTTCACAAAAATCCACCGTTTCGAACGAAAGAATCATGAATTTGTCAGTTTGAATAGTTAAAAACAGCGTTTTTCTATGTTTTTGAAAGTTTAAAACAGCAATTTTATCGTCATTTCTCATAAATCGCCGTTTCGCACGAAAGAAACATGAATTTGTCAGTTTGAATAGTTCAAAACAGCGTTTTTCTATGTTTTTGCAAGTTTAAAACAGCAATTATATCGTCATTTCTCATAAATCGCCGTTTCGCACGAAATATACATGAATTTGTCAGTTTGAATAGTTCAAAACAGCGTTTTTCTATGTTTTTGCAAGTTTAAAACAGCATTTTAATTGTTATTTATCATAAATCGCCGTTTCGCACGAAAGAAACATGAATTTGTTAGTTTGAATAGTTAAAAACAGCGTTTTTCTATGTTTTTGCAAGTTTAAAACAGCAATTTTATCGTCATTTCTCATAAATCGCCGTTTCGCACGAAAGAAACATGAATTTGTCAGTTTGAATAGTTCAAAACAGCGTTTTTCTATGTTTTTGCAAGTTTAAAACAGCAATTTTATCGTCATTTCTCATAAATCGCCGTTTCGCACGAAAGAAACATGAATTTGTAAGTTTGAATAGTTCAAAACAGCGTTTTTCTATGTTTTCGCAAGTTTAAAACAGCAGTTTTATCATGATTTCACAAAAATCCACCGTTTCGCAAGAAAGAAACCTGAATTTATCAGTTTAAATAGTTAAAAACAGCGTTTTTCTATGTTTTTGAAAGTATAAAACAGCAATTTTATCGTCATTTCTCATAAATCGCCGTTTCGCACGAAAGAAACATGAATTTATCAGTTTTAATAGTTGAAAACAGCGTTTTTCTATGTTTTTGAAAGTTTAAAACAGCAATTTTATCGTCATTTCACAAAAATCCACCGTTTCGAACGAAAGAATCATGAATTTGTCAGTTTGAATAGTTAAAAACAGCGTTTTTCTATGTTTTTGAAAGTTTAAAACAGCAATTTTATCGTCATTTCTCATAAATCGCCGTTTTGCACGAAAGAAACATGAATTTGTCAGTTTGAATAGTTAAAAATAGCGTTTTTCTATGTTTTTGCAAGTTTAAAACAGCAATTTTATCGTCATTTCTCATAAATCGCCGTTTCGCACGAAAGAAACATGAATTTGTCAGTTTGAATAGTTCAAAACAGCGTTTTTCTATGTTTTTGCAAGTTTAAAACAGCAATTATATCGTCATTTCTCATAAATCGCCGTTTCGCACGTAAGAAACATGAATTTGTCAGTTTGAGTAGTTCAAAACAGCGTTTTTCTATGTTTTTGCAAGTTTAAAACAGCAATTTTATCGTCATTTCTCATAAATCGCCGTTTTGCACGAAAGAAACATGAATTTGTCAGTTTGAATAGTTCAAAACAGCGTTTTTCTATGTTTTTGCAAGTTTAAAACAGCAATTTTATCGTCATTTCTCATAAATCGCCGTTTCGCACGAAAGAAACATGAATTTGTCAGTTTGAATAGTTCAAAACCGCGTTTTTTCTATGTTTTTGCAAGTTTAAAATAGCAATTTTATCGTCATTTCTCATAAATTGCCGTTTCGCACGAAAGAAACATGAATTTGTCAGTTTGAATAGTTCAAAACAGCGTTTTTCTATGTTTTTGCAAGTTTAAACAGCATTTTTATTGTCATTTCTCATAAATTGCCGTTTCGCACGAAAGAAACATGAATTTGTCAGTTTGAATAGTCCAAAACAGCGTTTTTCTATGTTTTTGCAAGTTTAAAACAGCAATTTTATCGTCATTTCTCATAAATCGCCGTTTCGCATGAAAGAAACATGAATTTGTCAGTTTGAATAGTTCAAAACAGCGTTTTTCTATGTTTTTGCAAGTTTAAAACAGCAATTTTATCGTAATTTCTCATAAATCGCCGTTTCGCACGAAAGAAACATGAATTTGTCAGTTTGAATAGTTCAAAACAGCGTTTTTCTATGTTTTTGCAAGTTTAAAACAGCAGTTTTATCGTGATTTCACAAAAATCCACCGTTTCGAACGAAAGAAACCTGAATTTATCAGTTTGAATAGTTAAAAACAGCGTTTTTCTATGTTTTTGCAAGTTTAAAACAGCAATTTTATCGTCATTTCTCATGAATCGCCGTTTCGCACGAAAGAAACATGAATTTGTCAGTTTCAATAGTTGAAAACAGCGTTTTTCTATGTTTTTGCAAGTTTAAAACAGCAATTTTATCGTCATTTCTCATAAATCGCCGTTTCTCACGAAAGAAACATGAATTTGTCAGTTTGAATAGTTCAAAACAGCGTTTTTCTATGTTTTTGCAAGTTTAAACAGCATTTTTATTGTCATTTCTCATAAATCGCCGTTTCGCACGAAAGAAACATGAATTTGTCAGTTTGAATAGTTAAAAACAGCGTTTTTCTATGTTTTTGCAAGTTTAAAACAGCAATATTATCGTCATTTTTCATAAATCGCCGTTTCGCAAGAAAGAAACATGAATTTGTCAGTTTGAATAGTCCAAAACAGCGTTTTTCTATGTTTTTGCAAGTTTAAAACAGCAATTTTATCGTCATTTCTCATAAATCGCCGTTTCGCATGAAAGAAACATGAATTTGTCAGTTTGAATAGTTCAAAACAGCGTTTTTCTATGTTTTTGCAAGTTTAAAACAGCAATTTTATCGTAATTTCTCATAAATCGCCGTTTCGCACGAAAGAAACATGAATTTGTCAGTTTGAATAGTTCAAAACAGCGTTTTTCTATGTTTTTGCAAGTTTAAAACAGCAGTTTTATCGTGATTTCACAAAAATCCACCGTTTCGAACGAAAGAAACCTGAATTTATCAGTTTGAATAGTTAAAAACAGCGTTTTTCTATGTTTTTGCAAGTTTAAAACAGCAATTTTATCGTCATTTCTCATGAATCGCCGTTTCGCACGAAAGAAACATGAATTTGTCAGTTTGAATAGTTGAAAACAGCGTTTTTCTATGTTTTTGCAAGTTTAAAACAGCAATTTTATCGTCATTTCTCATAAATCGCCGTTTCTCACGAAAGAAACATGAATTTGTTTTTTTGAATAGTTAAAAACAGCGTTTTCCTATGTTTTTGCAAGTTTAAAACAGCAGTTTTATCGTGATTTCACAAAAATCCACCGTTTCGAACGAAAAAAACCTGAATTTATCAGTTTGAATAGTTAAAAACAGTGTTTTTCTATGTTTTTGCAAGTTTAAAACAGCAATTTTATCGTCATTTCTCATAAATCGCCGTTTCGCACGAAAGAAACATGAATTTATCAGTTTGAATAGTTGAAAACAGCGTTTTTCTATGTTTTTGCAAGTTTAAAACAGCAATTTTATCGTCATTTCTCACAAATCGCCGTTTCGCACGAGAGAAACATGAATTTGTCAGTTTGAATAGTTCAAAACAGCGTTTTTCTATGTTTTTGCCAGTTTAAAATAGCAATTTTATCGTCATTTCTCATAAATCGCCGTTTCGCACGAAAGAAACATGAATTTGTCAGTTTGAATAGTTCAAAACAGCGTTTTTCTATGTTTTTGCAAGTTTAAAACAGCATTTTTATTGTCATTTCTCATAAATCGCCGTTTCGCACTAAAGAAACATGAATTTGTTAGTTTGAATAGTTAAAAACAGCGTTTTTCTATGTTTTTGCAAGTTTAAAACAGCAATTTTATCGTCATTTCTCATAAATCGCCGTTTCGCACGAAAGAAACATGAATTTGTCAGTTTGAATAGATCAAAACAGCGTTTTTCTATGTTTTTGCAAGTTTAAAACAGCAATTTTATCGTCATTTCTCTTAAATCGCCGTTTCGCACGAAAGAAACATGAATTTGTCAGTTTGAATAGTTCAAAATAGCGTTTTTCTATGTTTTTGCAAGTTTAAAACAGCAATTTTATCGTCATTTCTCATAAATCGCCGTTTTGCACGAAAGAAACATGAATTTGTCAGTTTGAATAGTTCAAAACAGCGTTTTTCTATGTTTTTGAAAGTTTAAAACAGCAATTTTATCGTCATTTCTCATAAATCGCCGTTTCGCACGAAAGAAACATGAATTTATCAGTTTTAATAGTTGAAAACAGCGTTTTTCTATGTTTTTGAAAGTTTAAAACAGCAATTTTATCGTCATTTCACAAAAATCCACCGTTTCGAACGAAAGAATCATGAATTTGTCAGTTTGAATAGTTAAAAACAGCGTTTTTCTATGTTTTTGAAAGTTTAAAACAGCAATTTTATCGTCATTTCTCATAAATCGCCGTTTCGCACGAAAGAAACATGAATTTGTCAGTTTGAATAGTTCAAAACAGCGTTTTTCTATGTTTTTGCAAGTTTAAAACAGCAATTATATCGTCATTTCTCATATATCGCCGTTTCGCACGAAATAAACATGAATTTGTCAGTTTGAATAGTTCAAAACACCGTTTTTCTATGTTTTTGCAAGTTTAAAACAGCATTTTAGTTGTCATTTATCATAAATCGCCGTTTCGCACGAAAGAAACATGAATTTGTTAGTTTGAATAGTTAAAAACAGCGTCTTTCTATGTTTTTGCAAGTTTAAAACAGCAATTTTATCGTCATTTCTCATAAATCGCCATTTCGCACGAAAGAAACATGAATTTGTCAGTTTGAATAGTTCAAAACAGCGTTTTTCTATGTTTTTGCAAGTTTAAAACAGCAATTTTATCGTCATTTCTCATAAATCGCCGTTTTGCACGAAAGAAACATGAATTTGTCAGTTTGAATAGTTCAAAACAGCGTTTTTCTATGTTTTTGCAAGTTTAAAACAGCAATTTTATCGTCATTTCTCATAAATCGCCGTTTCGCACGAAAGAAACATGAATTTGTCAGTTTGAATAGTCCAAAACAGCGTTTTTCTATGTTTTTGCAAGTTTAAAACAGCAATTTTATCATTTCTCATAAATCGCCGTTTCGCACGAAAGAAACATGAATTTGTCAGTTTAAATAGTTCAAAACAGCGTTTTTCTATGTTTTTGCAAGTTTAAAATAGCAATTTTATCGTCATTTCTCATAAATTGCCGTTTCGCACGAAAGAAACATGAATTTGTCAGTTTGAATAGTTCAAAACAGCGTTTTTCTATGTTTTTGCAAGTTTAAACAGCATTTTTATTGTCATTTCTCATAAATCGCCGTTTCGCACGAAAGAAACATGAATTTGTCAGTTTGAATAGTTAAAAACAGCGTTTTTCTATGTTTTTGCAAGTTTAAAACAGCAATTTTATCGTAATTTCTCATGAATCGCCGTTTCGCACGAAAGAAACATGAATTTGTCAGTTTGAATAGTTGAAAACAGCGTTTTTCTATGTTTTTGCAAGTTTAAAACAGCATTTTTATTGTCATTTCTCATCTATCGCCGTTTCGCACGAAAGAAACATGAATTTGTTAGTTTGAATAGTTAAAAACAGCGTTTTTCTATGTTTTTGCAAGTTTAAAACAGCAATTTTATCGTCATTTCTCATAAATCGCCGTTTCGCACGAAAGAAACATGAATTTGTCAGTTTGAATAGTTCAAAACAGCGTTTTTCTATGTTTTTGCAAGTTTAAAACAGCAATTTTATCGTCATTTCTCATAAATCGCCGTTTCGCACGAAAGAAACATGAATTTGTCAGTTTGAATAGTTCAAAATAGCGTTTTTCTATGTTTTTGCAAGTTTAAAACAGCAATTTTATCGTCATTTCTCATAAATCGCCGTTTTGCACGAAAGAAACATGAATTTGTCAGTTTGAATAGTTCAAAACAGCGTTTTTCTATGTTTTTGCAAGTTTAAAACAGCAATTTTATCGTCATTTCTCATAAATCGCCGTTTCGCACGAAAGAAACATGAATTTGTCAGTTTGAATAGTTCAAAACAGCGTTTTTCTATGTATTTGCAAGTTTAAAACAGCAATTTTATCGTCATTTCTCATAAATCGCCGTTTCGCACGAAGGAAACATAAATTTGTCAGTTTGAATAGTTCAAAACAGCGTTTTTCTATGTTTTTGCAAGTTTAAAACAGCAGTTTTATCGTGATTTTACAAAAATCTACCGTTTCGAACGAAAGAATCATGAATTTGTCAGTTTGAATAGTTAAAAACAGCGTTTTTCTATGTTTTTGCAAGTTTAAAACAGCAATTTTATCGTCATTTCTCATGAATCGCCGTTTCGCACGAAAGAAACATGAATTTGTCAGTTTGAATAGTTGAAAACAGCGTTTTTCTATGTTTTTGCAAGTTTAAAACAGCAATTTTATCGTCATTTCTCATAAATCGCCGTTTCTCACGAAAGAAACATGAATTTGTTTTTTTGAATAGTTAAAAACAGCGTTTTCCTATGTTTTTGCAAGTTTAAAACAGCAGTTTTATCGTGATTTCACAAAAATCCACCGTTTCGAACGAAAAAAACCTGAATTTATCAGTTTGAATAGTTAAAAACAGTGTTTTTCTATGTTTTTGCAAGTTTAAAACAGCAATTTTATCGTCATTTCTCATAAATCGCCGTTTCGCACGAAAGAAACATGAATTTATCAGTTTGAATAGTTGAAAACAGCGTTTTTCTATGTTTTTGCAAGTTTAAAACAGCAATTTTATCGTCATTTCTCACAAATCGCCGTTTCGCACGAGAGAAACATGAATTTGTCAGTTTGAATAGTTCAAAACAGCGTTTTTCTATGTTTTTGCCAGTTTAAAATAGCAATTTTATCGTCATTTCTCATAAATCGCCGTTTCGCACGAAAGAAACATGAATTTGTCAGTTTGAATAGTTCAAAACAGCGTTTTTCTATGTTTTTGCAAGTTTAAAACAGCATTTTTATTGTCATTTCTCATAAATCGCCGTTTCGCACTAAAGAAACATGAATTTGTTAGTTTGAATAGTTAAAAACAGCGTTTTTCTATGTTTTTGCAAGTTTAAAACAGCAATTTTATCGTCATTTCTCATAAATCGCCGTTTCGCACGAAAGAAACATGAATTTGTCAGTTTGAATAGATCAAAACAGCGTTTTTCTATGTTTTTGCAAGTTTAAAACAGCAATTTTATCGTCATTTCTCATAAATCGCCGTTTCGCACGAAAGAAACATGAATTTGTCAGTTTGAATAGTTCAAAATAGCGTTTTTCTATGTTTTTGCAAGTTTAAAACAGCAATTTTATCGTCATTTCTCATAAATCGCCGTTTTGCACGAAAGAAACATGAATTTGTCAGTTTGAATAGTTCAAAACAGCGTTTTTCTATGTTTTTGAAAGTTTAAAACAGCAATTTTATCGTCATTTCTCATAAATCGCCGTTTCGCACGAAAGAAACATGAATTTATCAGTTTTAATAGTTGAAAACAGCGTTTTTCTATGTTTTTGAAAGTTTAAAACAGCAATTTTATCGTCATTTCACAAAAATCCACCGTTTCGAACGAAAGAATCATGAATTTGTCAGTTTGAATAGTTAAAAACAGCGTTTTTCTATGTTTTTGAAAGTTTAAAACAGCAATTTTATCGTCATTTCTCATAAATCGCCGTTTCGCACGAAAGAAACATGAATTTGTCAGTTTGAATAGTTCAAAACAGCGTTTTTCTATGTTTTTGCAAGTTTAAAACAGCAATTATATCGTCATTTCTCATATATCGCCGTTTCGCACGAAATAAACATGAATTTGTCAGTTTGAATAGTTCAAAACACCGTTTTTCTATGTTTTTGCAAGTTTAAAACAGCATTTTAGTTGTCATTTATCATAAATCGCCGTTTCGCACGAAAGAAACATGAATTTGTTAGTTTGAATAGTTAAAAACAGCGTCTTTCTATGTTTTTGCAAGTTTAAAACAGCAATTTTATCGTCATTTCTCATAAATCGCCATTTCGCACGAAAGAAACATGAATTTGTCAGTTTGAATAGTTCAAAACAGCGTTTTTCTATGTTTTTGCAAGTTTAAAACAGCAATTTTATCGTCATTTCTCATAAATCGCCGTTTTGCACGAAAGAAACATGAATTTGTCAGTTTGAATAGTTCAAAACAGCGTTTTTCTATATTTTTGCAAGTTTAAAACAGCAATTTTATCGTCATTTCTCATAAATCGCCGTTTCGCACGAAAGAAACATGAATTTGTCAGTTTGAATAGTCCAAAACAGCGTTTTTCTATGTTTTTGCAAGTTTAAAACAGCAATTTTATCATTTCTCATAAATCGCCGTTTCGCACGAAAGAAACATGAATTTGTCAGTTTAAATAGTTCAAAACAGCGTTTTTCTATGTTTTTGCAAGTTTAAAATAGCAATTTTATCGTCATTTCTCATAAATTGCCGTTTCGCACGAAAGAAACATGAATTTGTCAGTTTGAATAGTTCAAAACAGCGTTTTTCTATGTTTTTGCAAGTTTAAACAGCATTTTTATTGTCATTTCTCATAAATCGCCGTTTCGCACGAAAGAAACATGAATTTGTCAGTTTGAATAGTTAAAAACAGCGTTTTTCTATGTTTTTGCAAGTTTAAAACAGCAATTTTATCGTAATTTCTCATGAATCGCCGTTTCGCACGAAAGAAACATGAATTTGTCAGTTTGAATAGTTGAAAACAGCGTTTTTCTATGTTTTTGAAAGTTTAAAACAGCAATTTTATCGTCATTTCACAAAAATCCACCGTTTCGAACGAAAGAATCATGAATTTGTCAGTTTGAATAGTTAAAAACAGCGTTTTTCTATGTTTTTGAAAGTTTAAAACAGCAATTTTATCGTCATTTCTCATAAATCGCCGTTTCGCACGAAAGAAACATGAATTTGTCAGTTTGAATAGTTCAAAACAGCGTTTTTCTATGTTTTTGCAAGTTTAAAACAGCAATTTTATCGTCATTTCTCATAAATCGCCGTTTCGCACGAAAGAAACATGAATTTGTCAGTTTGAATAGTTCAAAATAGCGTTTTTCTATGTTTTTGCAAGTTTAAAACAGCAATTTTATCGTCATTTCTCATAAATCGCCGTTTTGCACGAAAGAAACATGAATTTGTCAGTTTGAATAGTTCAAAACAGCGTTTTTCTATGTTTTTGCAAGTTTAAAACAGCAATTTTATCGTCATTTCTCATAAATCGCCGTTTCGCACGAAAGAAACATGAATTTGTCAGTTTGAATAGTTCAAAATAGCGTTTTTCTATGTTTTTGCAAGTTTAAAACAGCAATTTTATCGTCATTTCTCATAAATCGCCGTTTTGCACGAAAGAAACATGAATTTGTCAGTTTGAATAGTTCAAAACAGCGTTTTTCTATGTTTTTGCAAGTTTAAAACAGCAATTTTATCGTCATTTCTCATAAATCGCCGTTTCGCACGAAAGAAACATGAATTTGTCAGTTTGAATAGTTCAAAACAGCGTTTTTCTATGTATTTGCAAGTTTAAAACAGCAATTTTATCGTCATTTCTCATAAATCGCCGTTTCGCACGAAGGAAACATAAATTTGTCAGTTTGAATAGTTCAAAACAGCGTTTTTCTATGTTTTTGCAAGTTTAAAACAGCAGTTTTATCGTGATTTTACAAAAATCTACCGTTTCGAACGAAAGAATCATGAATTTGTCAGTTTGAATAGTTAAAAACAGCGTTTTTCTATGTTTTTGCAAGTTTAAAACAGCAATTTTATCGTCATTTCTCATAAATCGCCGTTTCGCACGAAAGAAACATGAATTTATCAGTTTGAATAGTTGAAAACAGCGTTTTTCTATGTTTTTGAAAGTTTAAAACAGCAATTTTATCGTCATTTCACAAAAATCCACCGTTTCGAACGAAAGAATCATGAATTTGTCAGTTTGAATAGTTAAAAACAGCGTTTTTCTATGTTTTTGCAAGTTTAAAACAGCAATTTTGTCGTCATTTCTCATAAATCGCCGTTTCGCACGAAAGAAACATGAATTTGTCAGTTTGAATAGTTCAAAACAGCGTTTTTCTATGTTTTTGCAAGTTTAAAACAGCAATTTTATCGTGATTTCACAAAAATTCATCGTTTCGAACGAAAGAAACCTGAATTTATCAGTTTGAATAGTTAAAAACAGCGTTTTTCTATGTTTTTGCAAGTTTAAAACAGCAATTATATCGTCATTTCTCATAAATCGCCGTTTCGCGCGAAAGAAACATGAATTTGTCAGTTTGAATAGTTAAAAACAGCGTTTTTCTATGTTTTTGCAAGTTTAAAACAGCAATATTATCGTCATTTCTCATAAATCGCCGTATCGCACGAAAGAAACATGAATTTATCAGTTTGAATAGTCCAAAACAGCGTTTTTCTATGTTTTTGCAAGTTTAAAACAGCAATTTTATCGTCATTTCTCATAAATCGCCGTTTCGCATGAAAAAACATGAATTTGTCAGTTTGAATAGTTCAAAACAGCGTTTTTCTATGTTTTTGCAAGTTTAAAACAGCAATTTTATCGTCATTTCTCATGAATCGCCGTTTCGCACGAAAGAAACATGAATTTGTCAGTTTGAATAGTTGAAAACAGCGTTTTTCTATGTTTTTGCAAGTTTAAAACAGCAATTTTATCGTCATTTCTCATAAATCGCCGTTTCTCACGAAAGAAACATGAATTTGTTTTTTTGAATAGTTAAAAACAGCGTTTTTCTATGTTTTTGCAAGTTTAAAACAGCAGTTTTATCGTGATTTCACAAAAATCCACCGTTTCGCACGAAAGAAACATGAATTTATCAGTTTGAATAGTTGAAAACAGCGTTTTTCTATGTTTTTGCAAGTTTAAAACAGCAATTTTATCGTCATTTCTCACAAATCGCCGTTTCGCACGAAAGAAACATGAATTTGTCAGTTTGAATAGTTCAAAACAGCGTTTTTCTATGTTTTTGCCAGTTTAAAATAGCAATTTTATCGTCATTTCTCATAAATCGCCGTTTCGCACGAAAGAAACATGAATTTGTCAGTTTGAATAGTTCAAAACAGCGTTTTTCTATGTTTTTGCAAGTTTAAAACAGCATTTTTATTGTCATTTCTCATAAATCGCCGTTTCGCACGAAAGAAACATGAATTTGTTAGTTTGAATAGTTAAAAACAGCGTTTTTCTATGTTTTTGCAAGTTTAAAACAGCAATTTTATCGTCATTTCTCATAAATCGCCGTTTCGCACGAAAGAAACATGAATTTGTCAGTTTGAATAGTTCAAAACAGCGTTTTTCTATGTTTTTGCAGGTTTAAAACAGCAATTTTATCGTCATTTCTCATAAATCGCCGTTTCGCACGAAAGAAACATGAATTTGTCAGTTTGAATAGTTCAAAATAGCGTTTTTCTATGTTTTTGCAAGTTTAAAACAGCAATTTTATCGTCATTTCTCATAAATCGCCGTTTTGCACGAAAGAAACATGAATTTGTCAGTTTGAATAGTTCAAAACAGCGTTTTTCTATGTTTTTGCAAGTTTAAAACAGCAATTTTATCGTCATTTCTCATAAATCGCCGTTTCGCACGAAAGAAACATGAATTTGTCAGTTTGAATAGTTCAAAACAGCGTTTTTCTATGTATTTGCAAGTTTAAAACTGCAATTTTATCGTCATTTCTCATAAATCGCCGTTTCGCATGAAGGAAACATAAATTTGTCAGTTTGAATAGTTCAAAACAGCGTTTTTCTATGTTTTTGCAAGTTTAAAACAGCAGTTTTATCGTGATTTCACAAAAATCTACCGTTTCGAACGAAAGAATCATGAATTTGTCAGTTTGAATAGTTAAGAACAGCGTTTTTCTATGTTTTTGCAAGTTTAAAACAGCAATTTTATCGTCATTTCTCATAAATCGCCGTTTCGCACGAAAGAAACATGAATTTATTAGTTTGAATAGTTCAAAACAGCGTTTTTCTATGTTTTTGCAAGTTTAAAACAGCAGTTTTATCGTGATTTCACAAAAATCCACCGTTTCGAACGAAAGAAATGTAGTGGCCTACTACAAATTATTATTTTTTGAATTTATAAAAATCAAGAAACCAAGAAAAAAGAAAAAAGGGTAATTCTTTTTGGTAGTTATGTATTTTTGTTAAAAACAGATTAGAAAAAATTAGAAAAATATACAAGCATTAAAGTCTCGCTGTGTAAATTTATTACATATATTATTTACAATTCAATAAATAAAAATATTTTTGTATTCATATTGGCTCCAGCCAATATAGATAAACATTAGTGACAATTGTTCAGATATATTTTATGGTCACTAAATTGGTGACCCCGAATATTATTACATGGAGTCTACTACAAGCCCTCTGGACTCGCTTACAACAAGCCCTGACATCTCTGCCTTAACACCAGCCATTAAAGTACCAGAATTCTGGCCTGCAGACCCGGAATTATGGTTTGCCCAAGTGGAAATCATTTTTCAAAGTCACAGGATAACAAGTGAGTTCAGCAAATTTTCGAAACTCATTTCCTTCTTGACTCCCCAATATGCAAGTGAAGTCAGGGATTTAATTGTCAGTCCCTCAGAAGATTTTCCATACACTAACCTGAAACAAACCTTGATTAAAAGAATCAGCCTATCAGACTCTGAAAAACTACAGCAATTTCTCAATTTTTCTTCAACCGATGATAAAAAACCTTCACAACTCCTCAGATACATGAGACAATTAATTGGCAGGAAAACTTTAGACGAATCTATCCTAGAAGAAATCTTTCTGCAGAAACTTCCAAAAAACGTTCAAATTGTGTTATCAGCATCCATCAACACAAACCTTGAAGAAAAAGCAGATATCGCTGACAAAATTCTTGCCATCAATCAAGATCAAATTACTTCAATTTCGGAATCTTCAGAACATAAAACCAACCAAGTTCTTCAACAACTCGTGCATGACGTCAAGGAACTAAAGAACAAGATGACATCTGCTTCACATCAGTTTTTCCCTCGTATTTCCAGAGAATATGCTCCTGAGTCTTCAAAGTCAACGCTATGTTGGTATCATTACACGTTCGGCAAAAGAGCACACAAATGCGTTCCTCCATGTTCAAATTATAAAAGTCTAATTAAAGAAAAGGTGACTATTCACTCACCGTTGCCTATAAATAATAATACTTCAAAACCTATTTCTCTTTATCACAGATATAATTCTCCAAAATCAAACTTATTTTACGTTCAAGATCGTTTTTCTGGCCACCGTTTCTTAATTGACACAGGAGCTCAGGTGAGTGTTTTTCATATTTCAAATCAATTCAAGCTTTCAAAAAGTGTTTTAACACTCCAAGCAGCCAATAACACGTCAATTGTTACTTACGGTACAAGAACCCTAAAATTAGATTTAGGACTCTCCAAATTATTCACCTGGAAGTTCATTATTGCTAAAACCAACAGTTCGATTATTGGGGCAGATTTCCTTAAACATTACAACTTACTAATAAACTTAAAAAATAAACGCTTAATAGAAGCAGATCAATTACATAAAACTTTTGACAACAACATTTTGACAAACGTAATTATGACAGAAAAACAATCAACAAATAAATTTTACCAACTGCTATCAAAATTTCCAAAGCTAACTGAACCAATTAATTTTTCACGACAAATTAAACATTCTGTCAAACATTTTGTACTCACATCCGGTGCTCCAGCGTTCGCTAGGCCAAGAAGATTAGCTCCAGATAAACTGCTTATAGCTAAAAAAGAATTTGACAAAATGCTACAAAAAGGTTTGATACGCCCCTCTTCTAGTAATTGGGCATCACCATTACACTTGGTTCAAAAAAAGAACGGGGAATGGCGTCCGTGTTTTTTTATCGCGCTTTGAATGCACAAACAATTCCTGATAGGTATCCTATACCACATCTACACGACTTTACAACTTATTTACAAAATACTAACATTTATTCCAAAATTGATTTAGTACAAGCTTACCACCAAATTCCGATGGATACAGATTCAATTTCAAAAACTGCAATAACAACCCCTTTCGGCCTTTATGAATATACAGTAATGCCCTTCGGTTTACGAAATAGTGCCCAAACATTTCAGAGATTTATCGACGAAGTCACTAGAGGTTTAGATTTTTGTTTTGCATACTTAGATGATCTGCTGATAGCAAGCAATTCCCCAAAACAACACCTAGACCACTTACAAAAAGTTTTTGAAAGATTAAACAAATTTGAAATTATAATTAATACAAATAAATCGCAATTTGGTTTAAATAAAATAGAATTTTTAGGACATTCAATTTCTAAGAATGGAATACAACCTTTGGAATCTAAAGTAGAAGCAATTTTAAAATTCCCTCTTCCAGACACACAACGTAAACTACGTGAGTTTCTAGGGCTAATAAATTTTTACAATCGTTTCATACCACATTGCGCTATAATTTTAAACCCTGTTAATAAATTAATAACTAGTCCAAAAGATATTTAAAAAAAAGTTACGTGGAACAATGATGCATTAAAGGCATTTAATTTAATAAAAAACGAATTAGTTAAATCAACTACATTGATTTTTCCCGACCAAACAGCACAAACAAGTATAATGGTGGATGCCTCCAATGACGGAATTGGGGCGGTTTTACAACAATACGTTTCCAACGCCTGGAAACCAATAGCATTTTATTCGAGAGCTTTAACTCTCACTGAAAAAAAATATAGCACCTTTGGTAGAGAATTATTGGCAATTTATTCATCGATTAAAAAATTTAGATATTTTATTGAGGGAACACAATTCTTTGTTTATACTGATCATAAACCTTTAACATACATTTCCAAAATTAAACAGAGCAACGTATACAATCCAAGAGAGATCAGACAATTAGATTACATTTTCCAATTTACAAGTGATATACGTCACATTTCTGGTAAAAATAATCCTGTGGCTGATGCTTTATCAAGAATTCATATATCAACGATGTTTAACAATAAACAAATAGATTACAAACAAATAGCTTTAGAACAACAATCAGACGAAAACCTACTTAAAATAAAAAATAGTAACAATACAAATTTGAAATTAGTAGATTATCAACTTGAAAATTCAAAATTTGATTTAACGTGTGATGTTTCAATGAATTCGCCACGACCATTTATTCCAAAAAAATTTCGAGATATCATTTTTGATCAGTTTCATTCAATGTCTCATCCTGGAGCAAAAGCAACAGACAAATTAATTTCTCAACGTTTTGTATGGCCTAATATGCATTCTGAAATACGAAATAAAGTTAAAACATGTTTAAACTGCCAAAAATCAAAAATTACGCGGCATGTAAATTCTCCTATCGGAGACTTTCCAAAACCACGGAAAAGATTTAATATGATTCACGTAGATCTTGTTAAATTACCACCATCTAAAGGATTTACTCATATTCTAACTTGTATTGACCGTTTCACCAGATGGCCGGAAGTAATTCCTTTGAAAGAACCATCAGCTGAAAATATAGCTAAAGCTCTTATCTCTGATTGGATTGCAAGATTCGGCGTTCCTTCAATAATTACCTCAGACCGAGGACAACAATTTAATTCAACCCTATTCAAACGATTAACAACAATGTTAAACATTAAGCATATTACAACAACTTCTTATCATCCCCAAGCAAACGGGTTAATTGAGAGATTCCACAGACAACTAAAAACATCCCTTAAAGCAATAAGCAATTCCTCTGATTGGTTAACATCGCTTCCAATAATTTTACTTGGCCTACGTTCATATTGTAAGGTACCTATCAACTGCAGTGCAGCAGAGTTAGTCTACGGCGAACCTTTAAAATTACCAGGCGAATTCATTATCAAACCAAACAACGATGAAATTAATTTTCCAAATTATTTAACTAATGTCAAATCAGCTATTATTAAATTTATTCCAACAACTTCAACATTACAAAATAAAAAATCATATGTACATCCAGATTTATTTAAAACTAGTCATGTTTTCATTCGTAATGATGCAATTGGTCCAATTCTACAACAGCCATACCTAGGTCCTTTTCCAGTAATCAAGCGTTATGACAAATTTTTCAAAATTCTGATTAAAAATAAAACCGAAACTGTAACAATTGACCGGTTAAAGCCTGCTTATTTACCGAATTGATTTCGATATGCGAACACTCATTACTCCACACTTGTATAATTTTATGTGTTTCTCAAATTATTTAACTTGTTAGTTGATTGTGTTATATTGTTACCCTTTTTCCTTATTTTTCTTTGTTGATGGGAGGGGGTAGTGTAGTGGCCTACTACAAATTATTATTTTTGAATTTATAAAAATCAAGAAACCGAAAAAAAAGAAAAAAGGGTAATTATTTTTGGTAGTTATGTATTTTTGTTAAAAACAATTTAGAAAAAATTAGAAAAATATACAAGCATTAAAAGTCTCGCTGTGTAAATTTATTACATATATTATTTACAACTCAATAAATAAAAATATTTTTGTATTCATATTGGCTCCAGCCAATATAGATAAACATTAGTGACAATTCTTCAGATATATTTTATTGCCACTAAATATATGTCGTGTGTAATGTTTGCAAAATCAAGATAAAATAGCTGTTCTCAGCTTGCAAAAACATACAAAATCCTGTTTTCAAGTATTTAAACTGTCAAATTCATGTGTCTGTCGTGTATAATGGCTAATGTTGGTGAAATCAAAATAAAACTGCTGTTCTAAGCATTCAAAAGCATACAAAACACCGTTTTCAAGTATTTAAACTGTCATATTCAAGTATATGTCGTGTGTAATGGCTTATGTTTGCAAAATCAAGATAAAATAGCTGTTCTCAGCTTGCAAAAACATACAAAATACTGTTTTCAAGTATTTAAACTGTCATATTCATGTTTTTGTCGTGTATAATGGCTAATGTTGGTGAAATCAAGATAAAACTGCTGTTTTAAACATTCAAAAGCACACAAAACACCGTTTTCAAGTATTTAAACTGTCATATTCATGTTTCTGTCGTGTATATTAGCTAATGTTGGTGAAATCAAGATAAAACTGCTGTTTTAAGCATTCAAAAGCATACAAAACACCGGTGTCAAATATTTAAACTGTAATATTCATGTATATGTCGTGTGTAATGGTTTATGTTTGCAAAATCAACATAAAATAGCTGTTCTCAGCTTGCAAAAACATAAAAAATACTGTTTTCAAGTATTTAAACTGTCATATTCATGTTTCTGTCGTGTATAATGGCTAATGTTGGTGAAATCAAGATTAAACTGCTGTTTTAAGCATTCAAAAGCACACAAAACACCGTTTTCAAGTATTTAAACTGTCATATTCATGTAAATGTCGTGTGTAATGGCTTATGTTTGCAAAATCAAGATAAAATAGCTGTTCTCAGCTTGCAAAAACATACAAAATGCTGTTTTCAAGTATATAAACTGTCATATTCATGTTTCTGTCTTGTATATGAGCTAACGTTGGTGAATTCAAGATAAAACTGCTGTTTTAAGCATTCAAAAGCATACAAAACACCTTTTTCAAGTATTTAAACTGTCATATTCTTGTATATGTCGTGTTTAATGGCTTATTTTTGCAAAATCAAAATAAAATAGCTTTCTCAGCTTGCAAAAACATACAAAATGCTGTTTTCAATTATTTAAACTGTCATATTAATGTTTCTGTCGCGTATAATGGCTAATGTTGGTGGAATCAAGATAAAACTGCTGTTTTAAGCATTCAAAAGCATACAAAACACCGTTTTCAAGTATTTAAACTGTCATTTTCTTGAATATGTCGTGTATAATGGCTTATGTTGGTGAAATCAAGATAAAACTGCTGTTTTAAGCATTCAAAAGCATACAAAACACCGTTTTCAAGTATGTAAATTGTCATATTCATGTTTCTGTCGTGTATAATGGCTAATGTTGGTGAAATCAAGTTAAAACAGCTGTTTTAAGCATTCAAAAGCATACAAAACACCGTTTTCAAGTATTTAAACTGTCATATTCATGTATATGTCGTGTGTAATGTTTGCAAAATCAAGATAAAATAGCTGTTCTCAGCTTGCATAAACATACAAAATCCTGTTTTCAAGTATTTAAACTGTCAAATTCATGTGTCTGTCGTGTATAATGGCTAATGTTGGTGAAATCAAAATAAAACTGCTGTTCTAAGCATTCAAAAGGATACAAAACACCGTTTTCAAGTATTTAAACTGTCATATTCAAGTATATGTCGTGTGTAATGGCTTATGTTTGCAAAATCAAGATAAAATAGCTGTTCTCAGCTTGCAAAAACATACAAAATGCTATTTTCCAGTATTTAAACTGTCATATTCATGTTTCTGTCGCGTATAATGGCTAATTTTGGTGAAATCAAGATAAAACTGCTGTTTTAAGCATTCAAAAGCATACAAAACACCGTTTTCAAGTATTTAAACTGTCTTATTCATGTATATGTCGTGTGTAATGGCTTATGTTTGCAAAATCAAAACAAAATAGCTTTTCTCAGCTTGCAAAAACATACAAAATGCTGTTTTCAAGTATTTAAACTGTCATATTCATGTTTCTGTCGTGTATAATGGCAAATGTTGGTGAAATCAAGATAAAACTGCTGTTTTAAGCATTCAAAAGCATACAAAACACCGTTTTCAAGTATTTAAACTGTCATATTCATGTATATGTCGTGTGTAATGGCTTATGTTTGCAAAATCAAAATAAAATAGCTTTTCTCAGCTTGCAAAAACATACAAAATGCTGTTTTCAAGTATTTAAACTGTCATATTCATGTTTCTGTCATGTATAATGGCTAATGTTGGTGAAATCAAGATAAAACGGCTGTTTTAAGCATTAAAAAGCATACAAAACACCGTTTTCAAGTATTTAAACTGTCAAATTTATGTATATGTCATGTGTAATGGCTTATGTTTGCAAAATCAAAATAAAATAGCTGTTCTCAGCTTACAAAAACATACAAAATGCTGTTTTCAAGTATTTAAACTGTCATATTCATGTTTCTGTCGTGTATAATGGCTAATGTTGGTGAAATCAAGATAAAACTGCTGTTTTAAGCATTCAAAAGCATACAAAACACCGTTTTCAAGTATTTAAACTGTCATATTCATGTATATGTCGTGTGTAATGGCTTATGTTTGCAAAATCAAAATAAAAAAACTTTTCTCAGCTTGCAAAAACATACAAAATGCTGTTTTCAAGTATTTAAACTGTCATATTCATGTTTCTGTCGTGTATATTAGCTAATGTTGGTGAAATCAAGATAAAACTGCTGTTTTAAGCATTCAAAAGCATACAAAACACCGTTTTCAAGTATTTAAACTGTCATATTCTTGTATATGTCGTGTATAATGGCTAATGTTGGTGAAATCAAGATAAAACTGCTGTTTTAAGCATTCAAAAGCATACAAAACACCGTTTTCAAGTATTTAAACTGTCAAATTTATGTATATGTCATGTGTAATGGCTTATGTTTGCAAAATCAAAATAAAATAGCTGTTCTCAGCTTACAAAAACATACAAAATGCTGTTTTCAAGTATTTAAACTGTCATATTCATGTTTCTGTCGTGTATAATGGCTAATGTTGGTGAAATCAAGATAAAACTGCTGTTTTAAGCATTCAAAAGCGTACAAAACACCGTTTTCAAGTATTTAAACTGTCATATTCATGTATATGTCGTGTGTAATGGCTTATGTTTGCAAAATCAAAATAAAATAGCTTTTCTCAGCTTGCAAAAACATACGAAATGCTGTTTTCAAGTATTTAAACTGTCATATTCATGTTTCTGTCGTGTATATTAGCTAATGTTGGTGAAATCAAGATAAAACTGCTGTTTTAAGCATTCAAAAGCATACAAAACACCGTTTTCAAGTATTTAAACTGTCATATTCTTGCATATGTCGTGTATAATGGCTTATGTTGGTGAAATCAAGATAAAACTGCTGTTTTAAGCATTCAAAAGCATACAAAACACCGTTTTCAAGTATGTAAATTGTCATATTCATGTTTCTGTCGTGTATAATGGCTAATGTTGGTGAAATCAAGTTAAAACAGCTGTTTTAAGCATTCAAAAGCATACAAAACACCGTTTTCAAGTATTTAAACTGTCATATTCATGTATATGTCGTGTGTAATGTTTGCAAAATCAAGATAAAATAGCTGTTCTCAGCTTGCAAAAACATACAAAATCCTGTTTTCAAGTATTTAAACTGTCAAATTCATGTGTCTGTCGTGTATAATGGCTAATGTTGGTGAAATCAAAATAAAACTGCTGTTCTAAGCATTCAAAAGCATACAAAACACCGTTTTCAAGTATTTAAACTGTCATATTCAAGTATATGTCGTATGTAATGGCTTATGTTTGCAAAATCAAGATAAAATAGCTGTTCTCAGCTTGCAAAAACATACAAAATACTGTTTTCAAGTATTTAAACTGTCATATTTATGTTTTTGTCGTGTATAATGGCTAATGTTGGTGAAATCAAGATAAAACTGCTGTTTTAAACATTCAAAAGCACACAAAACACCGTTTTCAAGTATTTAAACTGTCATATTCATGTTTCTGTCGTGTATATTAGCTAATGTTGGTGAAATCAAGATAAAACTGCTGTTTTAAGCATTCAAAAGCATACAAAACACCGGTGTCAAGTATTTAAACTGTCATATTCATGTAAATGTCGTGTGTAATGGCTTATGTTTGCAAAATCAAGATAAAATAGCTGTTCTTAGCTTGCAAAAACATACAAAATGCTGTTTTCAAGTATCTAAACTGTCATATTCATGTTTCTGTCTTGTATATTAGCTAACGTTGGTGAATTCAAGATAAAACTGCTGTTTTAAGCATTCAAAAGCATACAAAACACCTTTTTCAAGTATTTAAACTGTCATATTCATGTATATGTCGTGTGTAAAGGCTTATGTTTGCAAAATCAAAACAAAATAGCTTTTCTCAGCTTGCAAAAACATACAAAATGCTGTTTTCAAGTATTTAAACTGTCATATTCATGTTTCTGTCATGTATAATGGCTAATGTTGGTGAAATCAAGATAAAACTGCTGTTTTAAGCATTCAAAAGCATACAAAACACCGTTTTCAAGTATTTAAACTGTCTTATTCATGTATATGTCGTGTGTAAAGGCTTATGTTTGCAAAATCAAAACAAAATAGCTTTTCTCAGCTTGCAAAAACATACAAAATGCTGTTTTTAAGTATTTAAACTGTCATATTCATGTTTCTGTCATGTATAATGGCTAATGTTGGTGAAATCAACATAAAACGGCTGTTTTAAGCATTCAAAAGCATACAAAACACCGTTTTCAAGTATTTAAACTGTCAAATTCATGTATATGTCATGTGTATTGGCTTATGTTTGCAAAATCAAAATAAAATAGCTGTTCTTAACTTACAAAAACATACAAAATGCTGTTTTCAAGTATTTAAACTGTCATATTCATGTTTCTGTCGTGTATAATGGCTAATGTTGGTGAAATCAAGATAAAACTGCTGTTTTAAGCATTTAAAAGCATACAAAACACCGTTTTCAAGTATTTAAACTGTCATATTCATGTATATGTCGTGTGTTATGGCTTATGTTTGCAAAATCAAAATAAAATAGCTTTTCTCAGCTTGCAAAAACATACAAAATGCTGTTTTCAAGTATTTAAACTGTCATATTCATGTTTCTGTCATGTATAATGGCTAATGTTGGTGAAATCAAGATAAAACGGCTGTTTTAAACATTCAAAAGCATACAAAACACCGTTTTCAAGTATTTAAACTGTCAAATTTATGTATATGTCATGTGTAATGGCTTATGTTTGCAAAATCAAAATAAAATAGCTGTTCTCAGCTTACAAAAACATACAAAATGCTGTTTTCAAGTATTTAAACTGTCATATTCATGTTTCTGTCGTGTATAATGGCTAATGTTGGTGAAATCAAGATAAAACTGCTGTTTTAAGCATTCAAAAGCATACAAAACACCGTTTTCAAGTATTTAAACTGTCATATACATGTATATGTCGTGTGTAATGGCTTATGTTTGCAAAATCAAAATAAAATAGCTTTTCTCAGCTTGCAAAAACATACAAAATGCTGTTTTCAAGTATTTAAACTGTCATATTCATGTTACTGTCGTGTATATTAGCTAATGTTGGTAAAATCAAGATAAAACTGCTGTTTTAAGCATTCAAAAGCATACAAAACACCGTTTTCAAGTATTTAAACTGTCATATTCTTGTATATGTCGTGTATAATGGCTTATGTTGGTGAAATCAAGATAAAACTGCTGTTTTAAGCATTCAAAAGCATACAAAACACCGTTTTCAAGTATGTAAATTGTCATATTCATGTTTCTGTCGTGTATAATGGCTAATGTTGGTGATATCAAGTTAAAACAGCTGTTTTAAGCATTCAAAAGCATACAAAACACCGTTTTCAAGTATTTAAACTGTCATATTCATGTATATGTCGTGTGTAATGTTTGCAAAATCAAGATAAAATAGCTGTTCTCAGCTTGCAAAAACATACAAAATCCTGTTTTCAAGTATTTAAACTGTCAAATTCATGTGTCTGTCGTGTATAATGGCTAATGTTGGTGAAATCAAAATAAAACTGCTGTTCTAAGCATTCAAAAGGATACAAAACACCGTTTTCAAGTATTTAAACTGTCATATTCAAGTATATGTCGTGTGTAATGGCTTATGTTTGCAAAATCAAGATAAAATAGCTGTTCTCAGCTTGCAAAAACATACAAAATGCTGTTTTCCAGTATTTAAACTGTCATATTCATGTTTCTGTCGCGTATAATGGCTAATGTTGGTGAAATCAAGATAAAACTGCTGTTTTAAGCATTCAAAAGCATACAAAACACCGTTTTTAAGTATTTAAACTGTCTTATTCATGTATATGTCGTGTGTAATGGCTTATGTTTGCAAAATCAAAACAAAATAGCTTTTCTCAGCTTGCAAAAACATACAAAATGCTGTTTTCAAGTATTTAAACTGTCATATTCATGTTTCTGTCATGTATAATGGCTAATGTTGGTGAAATCAACATAAAACGGCTGTTTTAAGCATTCAAAAGCATACAAAACACCGTTTTCAAGTATTTAAACTGTCAAATTCATGTATATGTCATGTGTATTGGCTTATGTTTGCAAAATCAAAATAAAATAGCTGTTCTTAGCTTACAAATACATACAAAATGCTGTTTTCAAGTATTTAAACTGTCATATTCATGTTTCTGTCGTGTATAATGGCTAATGTTGGTGAAATCAAGGTAAAACTGCTGTTTTAAGCATTCAAAAGCATACAAAACACCGTTTTCAAGTATTTAAACTGTCATATTCATGTATATGTCGTGTGTAATGGCTTATGTTTGCAAAATCAAAATAAAATAGCTTTTCTCAGCTTGCAAAAACATACAAAATGCTGTTTTCAAGTATTTAAACTGTCATATTCATGTTTCTGTCGTGTATAATGGCTAATGTTGGTGAAATCAAGATAAAACGGCTGTTTTAAGCATTCAAAAGCATACAAAACACCGTTTTCAAGTATTTAAACTGTCAAATTTATGTATATGTCATGTGTAATGGCTTATGTTTGCAAAATCAAAATAAAATAGCTGTTCTCAGCTTACAAAAACATACAAAATGCTGTTTTCAAGTATTTAAACTGTCATATTCATGTTTCTGTCGTGTATAATGGCTAATGTTGGTGAAATCAAGATAAAACTGCTGTTTTAAGCATTCAAAAGCATACAAAACACCGTTTTCAAGTATTTAAACTGTCATATACATGTATATGTCGTGTGTAATGGCTTATGTTTGCAAAATCAAAATAAAATAGCTTTTCTCAGCTTGCAAAAACATACAAAATGCTGTTTTCAAGTATTTAAACTGTCATATTCATGTTTCTGTCGTGTATATTAGCTAATGTTGGTGAAATCAAGATAAAACTGCTGTTTTAAGCATTCAAAAGCATACAAAACACCGTTTTCAAGTATTTAAACTGTCATATTCTTGTATATGTCGTGTATAATGGCTTATGTTGGTAAAATCAAGATAAAACTGCTGTTTTAAGCATTCAAAAGCATACAAAACACCGTTTTCAAGTATGTAAATTGTCATATTCATGTTTCTGTCGTGTATAATGGCTTATGTTGGTGAAATCAAGTTAAAACAGCTGTTTTAAGCATTCAAAAGCATACAAAACACCGTTTTCAAGTATTTAAACTGTCATATTCATGTATATGTCGTGTGTAATGTTTGCAAAATCAAGATAAAATAGCTGTTCTCAGCTTGCAAAAACATACAAAATCCTGTTTTCAAGTATTTAAACTGTCAAATTCATGTGTCTGTCGTGTATAATGGCTAATGTTGGTGAAATCAAAATATAACTGCTGTCCTAAGCATTCAAAAGCATACAAAACACCGTTTTCAAGTATTTAAACTGTCATATTCAAGTATATGTCGTGTGTAATGGCTTATGTTTGCAAAATCAAGATAAAATAGCTGTTCTCAGCTTGCAAAAACATACAAAATACTGTTTTAAAGTATTTAAACTGTCATATTCATGTTTTTGTCGTGTATAATGGCTAATGTTGGTGAAATCAAGATAAAACTGCTGTTTTAAACATTCAAAAGCACACAAAACACCGTTTTCAAGTATTTAAACTGTCATATTCATGTTTCTGTCGTGTATATTAGCTAATGTTGGTGAAATCAAGATAAAACTGCTGTTTTAAGCATTCAAAAGCATACAAAACACCGGTGTCAAGTATTTAAACTGTAATATTCATGTATATGTCGTGTGTAATGGCTTATGTTTGCAAAATCAACATAAAATAACTGTTCTCAGCTTGCAAAAACATAAAAAATACTGTTTTCAAGTATTTAAACTGTCATATTCATGTTTCTGTCGTGTATAATGGCTAATGTTGGTGAAATCAAGATTAAACTGCTGTTTTAAGCATTCAAAAGCACTACAAAACACCGTTTTCAAGTATTTAAACTGTCATATTCATGTAAATGTCGTGTGTAATGGCTTATGTTTGCAAAATCAAGATAAAATAGCTGTTCTCAGCTTGCAAAAACATACAAAATGCTGTTTTCAAGTATTTAAACTGTCATATTCATGTTTCTGTCTTGTATATTAGCTAACGTTGGTGAATTCAAGATAAAACTGCTGTTTTAAGCATTCAAAAGCATACAAAACACCTTTTTCAAGTATTTAAACTGTCATATTCTTGTATATGTCGTGTTTAATGGCTTATTTTTGAAAAATCAAAATAAAATAGCTTTCTCAGCTTGCAAAAACATACAAAATGCTGTTTTTAAGTATTTAAACTGTCATAATAATGTTTCTGTCGCGTATAATGGCTAATGTTGGTGAAATCAAGATAAAACTGCTGTTTTAAGCATTCAAAAGCATACAAAACACCGTTTTCAAGTATTTAAACTGTCATTTTCTTGTATATGTCGTGTATAATGGCTCATGTTGGTGAAATCAAGATAAAACTGCTGTTTTAAGCATTCAAAAGCATACAAAACACCGTTTTCAAGTATGTAAATTGTCATATTCATGTTTCTGTCGTGTATAATGGCTAATGTTGGTGAAATCAAGTTAAAACAGCTGTTTTAAGCATTCAAAAGCATACAAAACACCGTTTTCAAGTATTTAAACTGTCATATTCATGTATATGTCGTGTGTAATGTTTGCAAAATCAAGATAAAATAGCTGTTCTCAGCTTGCAAAAACATACAAAATCCTGTTTTCAAGTATTTAAACTGTCAAATTCATGTGTCTGTCGTGTATAATGGCTAATGTTGGTGAAATCAAAATAAAACTGCTGTTCTAAGCATTCAAAAGGATACAAAACACCGTTTTCAAGTATTTAAACTGTCATATTCAAGTATATGTCGTGTGTAATGGCTTATGTTTGCAAAATCAAGATAAAATAGCTGTTCTCAGCTTGCAAAAACATACAAAATGCTGTTTTCCAGTATTTAAACTGTCATATTCATGTTTCTGTCGCGTATAATGGCTAATGTTGGTGAAATCAAGATAAAACTGCTGTTTTAAGCATTCAAAAGCATACAAAACACCGTTTTCAAATATTTAAACTGTCTTATTCATGTATATGTCGTGTGTAATGGCTTATGTTTGCAAAATCAAAACAAAATAGCTTTTCTCAGCTTGCAAAAACATACAAAATGCTGTTTTCAAGTATTTAAACTGTCATATTCATGTTTCTGTCATGTATAATGGCTAATGTTGGTGAAATCAACATAAAACGGCTGTTTTAAGCATTCAAAAGCATACAAAACACCGTTTTCAAGTATTTAAACTGTCAAATTCATGTATATGTCATGTGTATTGGCTTATGTTTGCAAAATCAAAATAAAATAGCTGTTCTTAGCTTACAAAAACATACAAAATGCTGTTTTCAAGTATTTAAACTGTCATATTCATGTTTCTGTTGTGTATAATGGCTAATGTTGGTGAAATCAAGATAAAACTGCTGTTTTAAGCATTCAAAAGCATACAAAACACCGTTTTCAAGTATTTAAACTGTCATATTCATGTATATGTCGTGTGTAATGGCTTATGTTTGCAAAATCAAAATAAAATAGCTTTTCTCAGCTTGCAAAAACATACAAAATGCTGTTTTCAAGTATTTAAACTGTCATATTCATGTTTCTGTCATGTATAATGGCTAATGTTGGTGAAATCAAGATAAAACGGCTGTTTTAAGCATTCAAAAGCATACAAAACACCGTTTTCAAGTATTTAAACTGTCATATTCATGTATATGTCGTGTGTAATGGCTTATGTTTGCAAAATCAAAATAAAATAGCTTTTCTCAGCTTGCAAAAACATACAAAATGCTGTTTTCAAGTATTTAAACTGTCATATTCATGTTTCTGTCGTGTATATTAGCTAATGTTGGTGAAATCAAGATAAAACTGCTGTTTTAAGCATTGAAAAGCATACAAAACACCGTTTTCAAGTATTTAAACTGTCATATTCATGTTTCTGTCGTGTATAATGGCTAATGTTGGTGAAATCAAGATAAAACTGCTGTTTTAAGCATTCAAAAGCATACAAAACACCGTTTTCAAGTATTTAAACTGTCATATTCATGTATATGTCGTGTGTAATGGCTTATGTTTGCAAAATCAAGATAAAATAGCTGTTCTCAGCTTGCAAAAACATACAAAATCCTGTTTTCAAGTATTTAAACTTTCAAATTCATGTGTCTGTCGTGTATAATGGCTAATGTTGGTGAAATCAAAATAAAACTGCTGTTCTAAGCATTCAAAAGCATACAAAACACCGTTTTCAAGTATTTAAACTGTCATATTCAAGTATATGTCGTGTGTAATGGCTTATGTTTGCAAAATCAAGATAAAATAGCTGTTCTCAGCTTGCAAAAACATACAAAATACTGTTTTCAAGTATTTAAACTGTCATATTCATGTTTTTGTCGTGTATAATGGCTAATGTTGGTGAAATCAAGATAAAACTGCTGTTTTAAACATTCAAAAGCACACAAAACACCGTTTTCAAGTATTTAAACTGTCATATTCATGTAAATGTCGTGTGTAATGGCTTATGTTTGCAAAATCAAGATAAAATAGCTGTTCTCAGCTTGCAAAAACATACAAAATGCTGTTTTCAAGTATTTAAACTGTCATATTCATGTTTCTGTCTTGTATATTAGCTAACGTTGGTGAATTCAAGATAAAACTGCTGTTTTAAGCATTCAAAAGCATACAAAACACCTTTTTCAAGTATTTAAACTGTCATATTCTTGTATATGTCGTGTTTAATGGCTTATTTTTGCAAAATCAAAATAAAATAGCTTTCTCAGCTTGCAAAAACATACAAAATGCTGTTTTCAAGTATTTAAACTGTCATATTAATGTTTTTGTCGCGTATAATGGCTAATGTTGGTGAAATCAAGATAAAACTGCTGTTTTAAGCATTCAAAAGCATAAAAAACACCGTTTTCAAGTATGTTAATTGTCATATTCATGTTTCTGTCGTGTATAATGGCTAATGTTGGTGAAATCAAGTTAAAACAGCTGTTTTAAGCATTCAAAAGCATACAAAACACCGTTTTCAAGTATTTAAACTGTCATATTCATGTATATGTCGTGTGTAATGTTTGCAAAATCAAGATAAAATAGCTGTTCTCAGCTTGCAAAAACATACAAAATCCTGTTTTCAAGTATTTAAACTGTCAAATTCATGTGTCTGTCGTGTATAATGGCTAATGTTGGTGAAATCAAAATAAAACTGCTGTTCTAAGCATTCAAAAGGATACAAAACACCGTTTTCAAGTATTTAAACTGTCATATTCAAGTATATGTCGTGTGTAATGGCTTATGTTTGCAAAATCAAGATAAAATAGCTGTTCTCAGCTTGCAAAAACATACAAAATGCTGTTTTCCAGTATTTAAACTGTCATATTCATGTTTCTGTCACGTATAATGTTTAATGTTGGTGAAATCAAGATAAAACTGCTGTTTTAAGAATTCAAAAGCATACAAAACACCGTTTTCAAGTATTTAAACTGTCTTATTCATGTATATGTCGTGTGTAATGGCTTATGTTTGCAAAATCAAAACAAAATAGCTTTTCTCAGCTTGCAAAAACATACAAAATGCTGTTTTCAAGTATTTAAACTGTCATATTCATGTTTCTGTCATGTATAATGGCTAATGTTGGTGAAATCAACATAAAACGGCGGTTTTAAGCATTCAAAAGCATACAAAACACCGTTTTCAAGTATTTAAACTGTCAAATTCATGTATATGTCATGTGTATTGGCTTATGTTTGCAAAATCAAAATAAAATAGCTGTTCTTAGCTTACAAAAACATACAAAATACTGTTTTCAAGTATTTAAACTGTCATATTCATGTTTCTGTCGTGTATAATGGCTAATGTTGGTGAAATCAAGATAAAACTGCTGTTTTAAGCATTCAAAAGCATACAAAACACCGTTTTCAAGTATTTAAACTGTCATATTCATGTATATGTCGTGTGTAATGGCTTATGTTTGCAAAATCAAAATAAAATAGCTTTTCTCAGCTTGCAAAAACATACAAAATGCTGTTTTCAAGTATTTAAACTGTCATATTCATGTTTCTGTCATGTATAATGGCTAATGTTGGTGAAATCAAGATAAAACGGCTGTTTTAAGCATTCAAAAGCATACAGAACACCGTTTTCAAGTATTTAAACTGTCAAATTTATGTATATGTCATGTGTAATGGCTTATGTTTGCAAAATCAAAATAAAATAGCTGTTCTCAGCTTACAAAAACATACAAAATGCTGTTTTCAAGTATTTAAACTGTCATATTCATGTTTCTGTCGTGTATAATGGCTAATGTTGGTGAAATCAAGATAAAACTGCTGTTTTAAGCATTCAAAAGCATACAAAACACCGTTTTCAAGTATTTAAACTGTCATATTCATGTATATGTCGTGTGTAATGGCTTATGTTTGCAAAATCAAAATAAAATAGCTTTTCTCAGCTTGCAAAAACATACAAAATGCTGTTTTCAAGTATTTAAACTGTCATATTCATGTTTCTGTCGTGTATATTAGCTAATGTTGGTGAAATCAAGATAAAACCGCTGTTTTAAGCATTCAAAAGCATACAAAACACAGTTTTCAAGTATTTAAACTGTCATATTCTTGTATATGTCGTGTATAATGGCTTATGTTGGTGAAATCAAGATAAAACTGCTGTTTTAAGCATTCAAAAGCATACAAAACACCGTTTTCAAGTATGTAAATTGTCATATTCATGTTTCTGTCGTGTATAATGGCTAATGTTGGTGAAATCAAGTTAAAACAGCTGTTTTAAGCATTCAAAAGCATACAAAACACCGTTTTTAAGTATTTAAACTGTCATATTCATGTATATGTCGTGTGTAATGTTTGCAAAATCAAGATAAAATAGCTGTTCTCAGCTTGCAAAAACATACAAAATCCTGTTTTCAAGTATTTAAACTGTCAAATTCATGTGTCTGTCGTGTATAATGGCTAATGTTGGTGAAATCAAAATAAAACTGCTGTTCTAAGCATTCAAAAGCATACAAAACACCGTTTTCAAGTATTTAAACTGTCATATTCAAGTATATGTCGTGTGTAATGGCTTATGATTGCAAAATCAAGATAAAATAGCTGTTCTCAGCTTGCAAAAACATACAAAATGCTGTTTTCCAGTATTTAAACTGTCATATTCATGTTTCTGTCACGTATAATGTTTAATGTTGGTGAAATCAAGATAAAACTGCTGTTTTAAGAATTCAAAAGCATAAAAAACACCGTTTTCAAGTATTTAAACTGTCTTATTCATGTATATGTCGTGTGTAATGGCTTATGTTTGCAAAATCAAAACAAAATAGATTTTCTCAGCTTGCAAAAACATACAAAATGCTGTTTTCAAGTATTTAAACTGTCATATTCATGTTTCTGTCATGTATAATGGCTAATGTTGGTGAAATGAACATAAAACGGCTGTTTTAAGCATTCAAAAGCATACAAAACACCGTTTTCAAGTATTTAAACTGTCAAATTCATGTATATGTCATGTGTATTGGCTTATGTTTGCAAAATCAAAATAAAATAGCTGTTCTTAGCTTACAAAAACATACAAAATACTGTTTTCAAGTATTTAAACTGTCATATTCATGTTTCTGTCGTGTATAATGGCTAATGTTGGTGAAATCAAGATAAAACTGCTGTTTTAAGCATTCAAAAGCATACAAAACACCGTTTTCAAGTATTTAAACTGTCATATTCATGTATATGTCGTGTGTAATGGCTTATGTTTGCAAAATCAAAATAAAATAGCTTTTCTCAGCTTGCAAAAACATACAAAATGCTGTTTTCAAGTATTTAAACTGTCATATTCATGTTTCTGTCATGTATAATGGCTAATGTTGGTGAAATCAAGATAAAACGGCTGTTTTAAGCATTCAAAAGCATACAAAACACCGTTTTCAAGTATTTAAACTGTCAAATTTATGTATATGTCATGTGTAATGGCTTATGTTTGCAAAATCAAAATAAAATAGCTGTTCTCAGCTTACAAAAACATACAAAATGCTGTTTTCAAGTATTTAAACTGTCATATTCATGTTTCTGTCGTGTATAATGGCTAATGTTGGTGAAATCAAGATAAAACTGCTGTTTTAAGCATTCAAAAGCATACAAAACACCGTTTTCAAGTATTTAAACTGTCATATTCATGTATATGTCGTGTGTAATGGCTTATGTTTGCAAAATCAAAATAAAATAGCTTTTCTCAGCTTGCAAAAACATACAAAATGCTGTTTTCAAGTATTTAAACTGTCATATTCATGTTTCTGTCGTGTATATTAGCTAATGTTGGTGAAATCAAGATAAAACTGCTGTTTTAAGCATTCAAAAGCATACAAAACACCGTTTTAAGTATTTAAACTGTCATATTCTTGTATATGTCGTGTATAATGGCTTATGTTGGTGAAATCAAGATAAAACTGCTGTTTTAAGCATTCAAAAGCATACAAAACACCGTTTTCAAGTATGTAAATTGTCATATTCATGTTTCTGTCGTGTATAATGGCTAATGTTGGTGAAATCAAAATAAAACTGCTGTTCTAAGCATTCAAAAGCATACAAAACACCGTTTTCAAGTATTTAAACTGTCATATTCAAGTATTTGTCGTGTGTAATGGCTTATGTTTGCATAATCAAGATAAAATAGCTGTTCTCAGCTTGCAAAAACATACAAAATGCTGTTTTCATGTATTTAAACAGTCATATTCATGTTTCTGTCGTGTATAATAGCTAATGTTGGTGAAAGTAAGATAAAACTGCTGTTTTAAGCATTCAAAAGCATACAAAACACCGTTTTCAAGTATTTAAACTGTCATATTCATGTATATGTCGTGTTTAATGGCTTATTTTTGCAAAATCAAAATAAAATAGCTTTCTCAGCTTGCAAAAACATACAAAATGCTGTTTTCAAGTATTTAAACTGTTATATTCATGTTTCTGTCGCGTATAATGGCTAATGTTGGTGAAATCAAGATAAAACTGCTGTTTTAAGCATTCAAAAGCATACAAAACACCGTTTTCAAGTATTTAAACTGTCATATTCTTGTATATGTCGTGTATAATGGCTTATGTTGGTGAAATCAAGATAAAACTGCTGTTTTAAGCATTCAAAAGCATACAAAACACCGTTTTCAAGTATGTAAATTGTCATATTCATGTTTCTGTCGTGTATAATGGCTAATGTTGGTGAAATCAAGTTAAAACAGCTGTTTTAAGCATTCAAAAGCATACAAAACACCGTTTTCAAGTATTTAAACTGTCATATTCATGTATATGTCGTGTGTAATGTTTGCAAAATCAAGATAAAATAGCTGTTCTCAGCTTGCAAAAACATACAAAATCCTGTTTTCAAGTATTTAAACTGTCAAATTCATGTGTCTGTCGTGTATAATGGCTAATATTAGTGAAATCAAAATAAAACTGCTGTTCTAAGCATTCAAAAGCATACAAAACACCGTTTTCAAGTATTTAAACTGTCATATTCATGTATATGTCGTGTTTAAAGGCTTATTTTTGCAAAATCAAAATAAAATAGCTTTCTCAGCTTGCAAAAACATACAGAATGCTGTTTTCAAGTATTTAAACTGTCATATTCATGTTTCTGTCGCGTATAATGGCTAATGTTGGTGAAATCAAGATAAAACTGCTGTTTTAAGCATTCAAAAGCATACAAAACACCGTTTTCAAGTATTTAAACTGTCATATTCAAGAATATGTCGTGTGTAATGGCTTATGTTTGCAAAACCAAGATAAAATAGCTGTTCTCAGCTTGCAAAAACATACAAAATGTTGTTTTCAAGTATCTAAACTGTCATATTCATGTTTCTGACGCGTATAATGGCTAATGTTGGTGAAATCAAGATAAAACTGCAGTTTTAAGCATTCAAAAGCATACAAAACACCGTTTTCAAGTATTTAACTGTCTTATTCATGTATATGTCGTGTGTAATGGCTTATGTTTGCAAAATCTAAATAAAATAGCTTTCTCAGCTTGCAAAAACATACAAAATGCTGTTTTCAAGTATTTAAAGTGTCATATTCATGTTTCTGTCGCGTATAATGGCTAATGTTGGTGAAATCAAGATAAAACTGCTGTTTTAAGCATTCAAAAGCATACAAAACACCGTTTTCAAGTATTTAAACTGTCATATTCTTGTATATGTCGTGTATAATGGCTTATGTTGGTTAAATCAAGATAAAACTGCTGTTTTAAGCATTCAAAAGCATACAAAACACCGTTTTAAAGTATGTAAATTGTCATATTCATGTTTCTGTCGTGTATAATGGCTAATGTTGGTGAAATCAAGTTAAAACAGCTGTTTTAAGATTTTAAAAGCATACAAAACACCGTTTTCAAGTATTTAAACTGTCATATTCATGTATATGTCGTGTGTAATGTTTGCAAATTCAAGATAAAATAGCTGTTCTCAGCTTGCAAAAACATACAAAATCCTGTTTTCAAGTAAATAAACTGTCAAATTCATGTGTCTGTCGTGTATAATGGCTAATGTTGGTGAAATCAAAATAAAACTGCGTTCTAAGCTTTCAAAAGCATACAAAACACCGTTTTTAAGTATTTAAACTGTCATATTCAAGTATATGTTGTGTGTAATGGCTTATGTTTGCAAAATCAAGATAAAATAGCTGTTCTCAGCTTGCAAAAACATACAAAATGCTGTTTTCAAGTATTTAAACAGTCATATTCATGTTTCTGTCGCGTATAATGGCTAATGTTGGTGAAATCAAGATAAAACTGCTGTTTTAAGCATTCAAAAGCATACAAAACACCGTTTTCAAGTATTTAAACTGTCATATTCATGTATATGTCGTGTTTAATGGCTTATTTTTGCAAAATCAAAATAAAATAGCTTTCTCAGCTTGCAAAAACATACAAAATTCTGTTTTCAAGTATTTAAACTGTCATATTCATGTTTCTGTCGCGTATAATGGCTAATGTTGGTGAAATCAAGATAAAACTGTTGTTTTAAGCATTCAAAAGCATACAAAACACCGTTTTCAAGTATTTAAACTGTCATATTCAAGAATATGTCGTGTGTAATGGCTTATGTTTGCAAAATCAAGATAAAATAGCTGTTCTCAGCTTGCAAAAACATACAAAATGCTGTTTTCAAGTATTTAAACTGTCATATTTATGTTTCTGTCGCGTATAATGGCTAATGTTGGTGAAATCAAGATAAAACTGCTGTTTTAAGCATTCAAAAGCATACAAAACACCGTTTTCAAGTATTTAAACTGTCATATTCATGTATATGTCGTGTGTAATGGCTTATGTTTGCAAAATCAAAATAAAATAGCTTTCTCAGCTTGCAAAAACATACAAAATGCTGTTTTCAAGTATTTAAACTGTCATATTCATGTTTCTGTCGTGTATAATGGCTAATGTTGGTGAATTCAAGATACACCTGCTGTTTTAAGCATTCAAAAGCATACAAAACACCGTTTTCAAGTATTTAAATTGTCATATTCATGTTTCTGTCGTGTATAATGGCTAATGTTAATGAAATCAAGATAAAACAGTTGTTTTAAGCATTCAAAAGCATACAAAACACCGTTTTCAAGTATTTAAACTGTCATATTGATGTATATGTCGTGTGTAATGGCTTATGTTTGCAAAATCAAGATAAAATAGCTGTTCTCAGCTTGCAAAAACATACAAAATGCTGTTTTCAAGTATTTAAACTGTCAAATTCATGTGTCTGTCGTGTATAATGGCTAATGTTGGTGAAATCAAAATAAAACTGCTGTTCTAAGCATTCTGTAGCATTTAAAGCTTGCGAATATTACGAAGAATCAAAATATATAGGTGGAGAAGCTGGGATATATCCGATTATAAATCAAAAACCAATGTTTATTGAAGGGCAATATTTTATTTTCGACTGACTTTTTCGTTTTTTAATAACAAATTGTTTTTTGAAAAATAAATAACACAGTCATGACAACATTTTGAAAACAAGGTTACTACAAAAGAATACAAAATAAATACTTAGGTTGCTATTTATAAATTTTTAATACAAAACATAAAAGCACCTGTGCTGACGCGGGTAAAGCGATAATAACAATCAAAATGGAGTTACTCGCGTCGGCACAGGAGCTCCCCTCCGCCGAATGGAGTCGACCACTAGAGCCATCTGATGGGCCCTCCGACAGTTTTCATATTCCACCAGATCCGTGTATGCCGGCTTCAGACGATCAATTGAGACTATTTGGCTTGAATTGTTGATTTCAATTGTGAAGAATTTGTTCCCTCGCTCTATCACACGCCATGGGCCCGTATAAGTATGTGATAGCTTGTGTCTAGCACCATCTGCTCGTAGGAAGACGAATTGACATGACTGAAGGTCTTTGTGTTTGAAAGGAGTTATTTGACGTGTACGTGGATTCTTGTAAGTTGTGTTTGAAAAGGTATTTCTTAATTGTGTTAGTAAATCATGTTCGTTTAGTTTTGGGACAGTAGTTTGGATGAAAATTTTACCAGGAATTCTTAAATTTTCTCCATATACAAGTTCTGCGGGTGAACATTGTATAGGTTCTTTAATAGCGGTTCTGAATCCTAATAAAATTAGAGGTAAGTGTTCTAACCAATTATTGGTTGTTAGTTTAGCTATAATAGCTGTTTTGATTTGTTTGTTAAGTATTTCGACTGCACCATTGCTTTGCGGGTGATAGGAAGTTGTTCTAATTCTGTTAGATCCTAGAAAATAGGTAAGTTCTTTGAAAAGTTTGGATTCGAACGGTGTTCCTTGATCTGTAGTAATCGTAAGAGGTATGCCGAATCTAGGTACATATTGTTCGTAAAAAGTTTTTGCTATTTTAATTGCTAAAGCTTCTTTCAAGGGATATGCTTCCGGCCATCGCGAAAATCTATCAACTATAGTGAAAATGTACCGAAAGTTATGTATTTTTGGAAGTGGTCCTATAATATCCATGTGAATGTGTTGAAAGCGACCCGTTGGGTTTTTAAAAGGTTGTAATGGTGAACGAGTGTGTCTGGAAGTTTTTGTTTTTTGACAGTTGATACATTGTTTGCACCACGTGTAAATATTTTTAGCCATGTGAGGCCAAAAATATTTAGAGGAGATGAGCTTGTTCGAAGCTCTGTAAGAGGAGTGTGATAAATTATGAAATTTATCGAAAATGACTCGACGGAATTTTGGAGGTAAATAAGGTCTTGGAGATCCTTGACTTACTTCACAAAAGATCTTAATGTCGAGAAATGGTAAACACATTTCTTTGAGAGAAATTTTTGAATTCTCGGTTTTTGACAGTAAATTAGTTAGCTCGGTATCAGAAAGCTGTGCTTGATGGATTTTTTGTGGTGTAATTTCTTGCAAAGAGATGGTTTCGATACGTGAAAGTGTATCAGCCACTATATTTTCTTTACCTTTAATGTATCGAATGTCAGATGTAAATTGTGCAATGTAATCTAGATGTCTGAATTGTCGAGGGGTTCTTTCCGCTTTTACGAATAAGGAAGTTGATAGTGGTTTGTGATCTGTCAAGATAAAAAAATTTCTTCCTTCTACAAAATGTCTGAAGTGTTTTGTTGCTAAAAAAGCTGCTAATAATTCTCTGTCAAAAACTGAGTAATTCGTTTCTGCTTTTGAAAGTTTCTTGGAGAAAAAAGCTAGGGGCTTCCAAGTGTTGTCAGAAAATTGTTGTAGGACGGCACCTACTGCGGAAGAAGATGCGTCTACTGCTATTGATAACTGAGCTGAATTATTTGGGAAAACTAGGAAAGACGCATTAATTAATTTATTTTTAACTTCATTGAAAACGTTAAGTGAGGATTCTGTCCATGGTAAGATATCATTTTGTTTTTTGTGTAAAATCATTTCGTAAAATGGGGAAAGTGTTGGTGCAAAATGTGGAATGAATCTGTGATAGTAGTTAATCATTCCTAAAAATCTATGTAACCCTTTACATGTTTTGGGTGGTGGAAAATCAACAATGGTCTTAATTCTGTCATTTGCTGGTTTGATACCATCTTTTGTGACATTATGGCCTAAAAAGTTAACGGATGAGACATTATATTCACACTTTTCTGGTTTGATTTTAATGCCAAATGAATTTAATCTTTCAAATAAAATTTTAAGATGCTTGTGATGTTCATTTTGGTTTTTGCTTGCGATTAAAATGTCATCAATATAGATAAAAATGAAATCAAGATCGGATAATATTTCATTCATAAATCTTTGGAAAGATTGAGCTGCATTTCTAAGACCAAATGGCATTCTAGTGAATTCATAAAGCCCGAATGGTGTTGTAATAGCTGTTAAATAGATATCTTCTTCTGCGACTGGAATTTGATGGTAGGCTCTTACTAGATCGACTTTTGAAAAAACTTTGCAGTCATGTAGATTGTTGTGAAATGAGTGTATATGAGGCAAAGGATATCTGTCTGGAATTGTTGCCAAATTTAAAGCCCTGTAGTCTCCACATGGTCTCCAAGAATTTTCTTCCTTTTTGGCAACCATGTGTAGAGGTGAAGAAACTGATGATGAAGAAACTCTGCAAATTCCTAGTTTGATCATATCATCAAATTCCTCTTTTGCAATTTTAAATTTTTCTGGGTTTAATTTTCTTGGTTTTGCGTGTGGTAATTCACCATTTATAGCTATGTGGTGTTTAACTTTATGAATTACAGGTTCATTGAAATTAATAGGTGATGTAATGTTAGGAAATTGTTTGATTAAGTTTGTTACTGTCTTATTGGGGCAATTGATGTTTGTTAAATTGTTAATTTTGATGTTTGCCACTTGCTGTGCATGTTTTTCTATTAATTTTTTATTTTTAAGGTCTAATAGGAGATTGAAATTGGAAATAAAATCAGCTCCTAAAATTGGTTGGCTGACGTTAGCGATAATAAATCGGAATGTAAAAGTTTTGCTTAAATCAAGGTCTACTGCAAGGGTTTTGGAGCCAAATGTTTTGATGTTAGTGTCATTAACTGCAGATAAAAGAAATTTTGGATTAGGGTGTTTTAATTTACAGAAGGAATTGGGAATAACTGAAATTTCTGCTCCTGAGTCAACCAAAAACTGTAGTTTGTTTATTTTGTCAAAAACGTGCAAGCGACATGATTTGAAAGTTACACTACTAGTCGCTAACGTAGGCAACATTATTCGTTTAAATGATCTTGATTTGATTTTTTTATTGACTGGAAAGCGCAAGGTTTATTACATTTAAAAGCCCTGTTTCCAAATTGCGTGTGATACCAGCAAACTGATGAGTTTGAGTCATATTGGTTTGTTGTATAATTTTGTTTAAAATCTGACATGTTTGAATGTGTCAATTTTGTGTCAATATTTTTTAATAATTTGGTGAAATCAGATCGCAATTCCTTGATTTCTTGTTTGACGGTAGAAATGTCATCTGATTTTTGATTATCGGTAAATTGTTGGCTCTTAAATTTTGAGAATTGATAATTGTCTTTGTTAGTTTTTACAGCTGATAGGTTGGGTTTATCAAGTTCCCAAATTTTGTCTGCAATAGTAAGCAATTCTGAAATTGGTTTGTTGTGAAGAGGAATGAGTGCAATATTAACAGATGATGGAAGTTTCCGCATCCAAAGTTTAAAAAGTAGGTCATTGTTAAAGTAAGATTTATTTCCCGCAAAAGCAACAATTTTCCTGTATGATTCGGAAGGTCTGTCAAAATCAAAATCTGTTTTTGATAGGATTTCTTCCAAACTACGTTCCTCACTTATTGAGTGTCTGTCAATTAAATTAGTTTTAAGGAATTCATATTTGTTTTGAAGTGGTGGTGTGTGTAAAATATCAGTGATAGAAATAATACCTTCCTGAGGCATGGCTGCTAACACATGATTATATTTTGTCTCATCCCGTGTGATATGAGCGAGTCGGAATTGTGCTTCGATACATGTAAACCAGGCTGAGGGACTGTGGCTCCAAAATTGGGGTAATTTGATAGTGAAAGAGGCATTTTGTGAGACCTCTTCTGCCGGCATACTCGGGTCTAGAGGAACACCAACATTGACGCCTGCAGTGGGCGACGCCATTCTCCGAGGTGTAGGCCCTATGTACACAAAAAATAAATATAGAACGTAAAGAAATGGATTGCTATACTGTTGTAAAAAGTTTCCTTTTCGGGCTTTAAATTTTAAACTTAATTGACAGAAAGTTTATATTATTTTAAGAATATAATATAAATGATACTGAAATCCTCTTCATCGAAATTTGATTGAAATCAAAGAACCATGATTTCTTGAACAGTAGAAGTAGAATGAAGATCAGTCTTGTGGATTGTTTCTGGTCGCTGTTGTTGCTGCTGCTGGGCTGAGTCACCGATTCTAGTCACACCGAATCCCGGGAAATCTCAGACTCCCTGTACGCTCGCCGCTAACGTTGCTCCTTGGCTGAATCACCGGTTCGGACTTGACCAAATAAAATGAAGGCTGGCCTGGTACAGAGCTTGAATTTCTTTGAAAGGCTTGTTCAATGTCGGGGTCACCAATGTAGCATTTAAAGCTTGCGAATATTACGAAGAATCAAAATATATAGGTGGAGAAGCTGGGATATATCCGATTATAAATCAAAAACCAATGTTTATTAAAGGGCAATATTTTATTTTCGACTGACTTTTTCGTTTTTTAATAACAAATTGTTTTTTGAAAAATAAATAACACAGTCATGACAACATTTTGAAAACAAGGTTACTACAAAAGAATACAAAATAAATACTTAGGTTGCTATTTATAAATTTTTAATACAAAACATAAAAGCACCTGTGCTGACGCGGGTAAAGCGATAATAACAATCAAAATCGAGTTACTCGCGTCGGCACAACCGTTTTCAAGTATTTAAACTGTCATATTCATGTACATGTCGTGTGTAATGGCTTTTGTTTGCAAAATCAAGATAAAATAGCTGTTCTCAGCTTGCAAAAATATACAAAATGCTGTTTTCAAGTATTTAAAGTGTCATATTCATGTTTCTGTCGCGTATAATGGCTAATGTTGGAGAAATCAAGATAAAACTGCTGTTTTAAGCATTCAAAAGCATACAAAACACCGTTTTCAAGTATTTAAACTGTCATATTCATGTATATGTCGTGTGTATTAGCTAATGTTGGTGAAAGTAAGATAAAACTGCTGTTTTAAGCATTCAAAAGCATACAAAACACCGTTTTCAAGTATTTAAACTGTCATATTCATGTATATGTCGTGTTTAATGGCTTATTTTTGCAAAATCAAAATAAAATAGCTTTCTCAGCTTGCAAAAACATACAAAATGCTGTTTTCAAGTATTTAAACTGTTATATTCATGTTTCTGTCGCGTATAATGGCTAATGTTGGTGAAATCAAGATAAAACTGCTGTTTTAAGCATTCAAAAGCATACAAAACACCGTTTTCAAGTATTTAAACTGTCATATTCTTGTATATGTCGTGTATAATGGCTTATGTTGGTGAAATCAAGATAAAACTGCTGTTTTAAGCATTCAAAAGCATACAAAACACCGTTTTCAAGTATGTAAATTGTCATATTCATGTTTCTGTCGTGTATAATGGCTAATGTTGGTGAAATCAAGTTAAAACAGCTGTTTTAAGCATTCAAAAGCATACAAAACACCGTTTTCAAGTATTTAAACTGTCATATTCATGTATATGTCGTGTGTAATGTTTGCAAAATCAAGATAAAATAGCTGTTCTCAGCTTGCAAAAACATACAAAATCCTGTTTTCAAGTATTTAAACTGTCAAATTCATGTGTCTGTCGTGTATAATGGCTAATGTTAGTGAAATCAAAATAAAACTGCTGTTCTAAGCATTCAAAAGCATACAAAACACCGTTTTCAAGTATTTAAACTGTCATATTCATGTATATGTCGTGTTTAAAGGCTTATTTTTGCAAAATCAAAATAAAATAGCTTTCTCAGCTTGCAAAAACATACAGAATGCTGTTTTCAAGTATTTAAACTGTCATATTCTTGTTTCTGTCGCGTATAATGGCTAATGTTGGTGAAATCAAGATAAAACTGCTGTTTTAAGCATTCAAAAGCATACAAAACACCGTTTTCAAGTATTTAAACTGTCATATTCAAGAATATGTCGTGTGTAATGGCTTATGTTTGCAAAACCAAGATAAAATAGCTGTTCTCAGCTTGCAAAAACATACAAAATGCTGTTTTCAAGTATCTAAACTGTCATATTCATGTTTCTGACGCGTATAATGGCTAATGTTGGTGAAATCAAGATAAAACTGCTGTTTTAAGCATTCAAAAGCATACAAAACACCGTTTTCAAGTATTTAAACTGTCTTATTCATGTATATGTCGTGTGTAATGGCTTATGTTTGCAAAATCAAAATAAAATAGCTTTCTCAGCTTGCAAAAACATACAAAATGCTGTTTTCAAGTACTTAAAGTGTCATATTCATGTTTCTGTCGCGTATAATGGCTAATATTGGTGAAATCAAGAAAAACTGCTGTTTTAAGCATTCAAAAGCATACAAAACACCGTTTTCAAGTATTTAAACTGTCATATTCTTGTATATGTCGTGTATAATGGCTTATGTTGGTTAAATCAAGATAAAACTGCTGTTTTAAGCATTCAAAAGCATACAAAACACCGTTTTCAAGTATGTAAATTGTCATATTCATGTTTCTGTCGTGTATAATGGCTAATGTTGGTGAAATCAAGTTAAAACAGCTGTTTTAAGCATTCAAAAGCATACAAAACACCGTTTTCAAGTATTTAAACTGTCATATTCATGTATATGTCGTGTGTAATGTTTGCAAAATCAAGATAAAATAGCTGTTCTCAGCTTGCAAAAACATACAAAATCCTGTTTTCAAGTATTTAAACTGTCAAATTCATGTGTCTGTCGTGTATAATGGCTAATGTTGGTGAAATCAAAATAAAACTGCTGTTCTAAGCTTTCAAAAGCATACAAAACACCGTTTTTAAGTATTTAAACTGTCATATTCAAGTATATGTCGTGTGTAATGGCTTATGTTTGCAAAATCAAGATAAAATAGCTGTTCTCAGCTTGCAAAAACATACAAAATGCTGTTTTCAAGTATTTAACCGTCATATTAATGTTTCTGTTGCGTATAATGGCTAATGTTGGTGAAATCAAGATAAAACTGCTGTTTTAAGCATTCAAAAGCATACAAAACACCGTTTTCAAGTATTTAAACTGTCATATTCATGTATATGTCGTGTTTAATGGCTTATTTTTGCAAAATCAAAATAAAATAGCTTTCTCAGCTTGCAAAAACATACAAAATTCTGTTTTCAAGTATTTAAACTGTCATATTCATGTTTCTGTCGCGTATAATGGCTAATGTTGGTGAAATCAAGATAAAACTGTTGTTTTAAGCATTCAAAAGCATACAAAACACCGTTTTCAAGTATTTAAACTGTCATATTCAAGAATATGTCGTGTGTAATGGCTTATGTTTGCAAAATCAAGATAAAATAGCTGTTCTCAGCTTGCAAAAACATACAAAATGCTGTTTTCAAGTATTTAAACTGTCATATTCATGTTTCTGTCGCGTATAATGGCTAATGTTGGTGAAATCAAGATAAAACTGCTGTTTTAAGCATTCAAAAGAATACAAAACACCGTTTTCAAGTATTTAAACTGTCATATTCATGTATATGTCGTGTGTAATGGCTTATGTTTGCAAAATCAAAATAAAATAGCTTTCTCAGCTTGCAAAAACATACAAAATGCTGTTTTCAAGTATTTAAAGTGTCATATTCATGTTTCTGTCGCGTTTAATGGCTAATGTTGGTGAAATCAAGATAAAACTGCTGTTTTAAGCATTCAAAAGCATACAAAACACCGTTTTGAAGTATTTAAACTGTCATATTCAAGTATATGTCGTGTGTAATGGCTTATGTTTGCAAAATCAAGATAAAATAGCTGTTCTCAGCTTGCAAAAACATACAAAATGCTGTTTTCAAGTATTTAAACAGTCATATTCATGTTTCTGTCGCGTATAATGGCTAATGTTGGTGAAATCAAGATAAAACTGCTGTTTTAAGCATTCAAAAGCATACAAAACACCGTTTTCAAGTATTTAAACTGTCATATTCAAGTATATGTCGTGTGTAATGGGTTATGTTTGCAAAATCAAGATAAAATAGCTGTTTTCAGTTTGCAAAAACATACAAAATGTTGTTTTCAAGTATTTAAACTGTCATATTCATGTTTCTGTCGTGTATAATGGCTAATGTTGGTAAATTCAAGATAAAACTGGTGTTTTAAGCATTCAAAAGCATACAAAACACCGTTTTCAAGTATTTAAATTGTCATATTCATGTTTCTGTCGTGTATGTTAATGTGTAATGGCTTATGTTTCCAAAATCAAGATAAAATAGCTGTTCTCAGCTTGCAAAAACCTACAAAATGCTGTTTTCAAGTATTTAAACTGTCATATTCATGTTTCTGTCGTGTATAATGGCTAATGTTAATGAAATCAAGATAAAACAGTTGTTTTAAGCATTCAAAAGCATACAAAACACCGTTTTCAAGTATTTAAACTGTCATATTCAAGTATATGTCGTGTGTAATGGCTTATGTTTGCAAAATCAAGATAAAATAGCTGTTCTCAGCTTGCAAAAACATACAAAATGCTGTTTTCAAGTATTTAAACTGTCAAATTCATGTGTCTGTCGTGTATAATGGCTAATGTTGGTGAAATCAAAATAAAACTGCTGTTCTAAGCATTCTGTAGCATTTAAAGCTTGCGAATATTACGAAGAATCAAAATATATAGGTGGAGAAGCTGGGATATATCCTATTATAAATCAAAAACCAATGTTTATTGAAGGGCAATTTTTTTTTTTCGACTGACTCTTACGTTTTTAAATAACAAATTGTTTTTTGAAAAATAAATAACACAGTCATGACAACATTTTAAAAACAAGGTTACTGCAAAAAAATACAAAATAAATACTTAGGTTGCTATTTATAAATTTTTAATACAAAACATAAAAGCACCTGTGATGACGCGGGTAAAGCGATAATAACAATCAAAATCGAGTTACTCGCGTCGGCACAGGAGCTCCCCTCCGCCGAATGGAGTCGACCACTAGAGCCATCTGATGGGCCCTCCGACAGTTTTCATATTCCACCAGATCCGTGTATGCCGGCTTCAGACGATCAATTGAGACTATTTGGCTTGAATTGTTGATTTCAATTGTGAAGAATTTGTTCCCTCGCTCTATCACACGCCATGGGCCCGTATAAGTATGTGATAGCTTGTGTCTAGCACCATCTGCTCGTAGGAAGACGAATTGACATGACTGAAGGTCTTTGTGTATGAAAGGAGTTATTTGACGTGTACGTGGATTCTTGTAAGTTGTGTTTGAAAAGGTATTTCTTAATTGTGTTAGTAAATCATGTTCGTTTAGTTTTGGGACAGTAGTTTGGATGAAAATTTCACCAGGAATTCTTAAATTTTCTCCATATACAAGTTCTGCGGGTGAACATTGTATAGGTTCTTTAATAGCGGTTCTGAATCCTAATAAAATTAGAGGTAAGTGTTCTAACCAATTATTGGTTGTTAGTTTAGCTATAATAGCTGTTTTGATTTGTTTGTTAAGTATTTCGACTGCACCATTGCTTTGCGGGTGATAGGAAGTTGTTCTAATTCTGTTAGATCCTAGAAAATAGGTAAGTTCTTTGAAAAGTTTGGATTCGAACGGTGTTCCTTGATCTGTAGTAATCGTAAGAGGTATGCCGAATCTAGGTACATATTGTTCGTAAAAAGTTTTTGCTATTTTAATTGCTAAAGCTTCTTTCAAGGGATATGCTTCCGGCCATCGCGAAAATCTATCAACTATAGTGAAAATGTACCGAAAGTTATGTATTTTTGGAAGTGGTCCTATAATATCCATGTGAATGTGTTGAAAGCGACCCGTTGGGTTTTTAAAAGGTTGTAATGGTGAACGAGTGTGTCTGGAAGTTTTTGTTTTTTGACAGTTGATACATTGTTTGCACCACGTGTAAATATTTTTAGCCATGTGAGGCCAAAAATATTTAGAGGAGATGAGCTTGTTCGAAGCTCTGTAAGAGGAGTGTGATAAATTATGAAATTTATCGAAAATGACTCGACGGAATTTTGGAGGTTAATAAGGTCTTGGAGATCCTTGACTTACTTCACAAAAGATCTTAATGTCGAGAAATGGTAAACACATTTCTTTGAGAGAAATTTTTGAATTCTCGGTTTTTGACAGTAAATTAGTTAGCTCGGTATCAGAAAGCTGTGCTTGATGGATTTTTTGTGGTGTAATTTCTTGCAAAGAGATGGTTTCGATACGTGAAAGTGTATCAGCCACTATATTTTCTTTACCTTTAATGTATCGAATGTCAGATGTAAATTGTGCAATGTAATCTAGATGTCTGAATTGTCGAGGGGTTCTTTCCGCTTTTACGAATAAGGAAGTTGATAGTGGTTTGTGATCTGTCAAGATAAAAAAATTTCTTCCTTCTACAAAATGTCTGAAGTGTTTTGTTGCTAAAAAAGCTGCTAATAATTCTCTGTCAAAAACTGAGTAATTCGTTTCTGCTTTTGAAAGTTTCTTGGAGAAAAAAGCTAGGGGCTTCCAAGTGTTGTCAGAAAATTGTTGTAGGACGGCACCTACTGCGGAAGAAGATGCGTCTACTGCTATTGATAACTGAGCTGAATTATTTGGGAAAACTAGGAAAGACGCATTAATTAATTTATTTTTAACTTCATTGAAAACGTTAAGTGAGGATTCTGTCCATGGTAAGATATCATTTTGTTTTTTGTGTAAAATCATTTCGTAAAATGGGGAAAGTGTTGGTGCAAAATGTGGAATGAATCTGTGATAGTAGTTAATCATTCCTAAAAATCTATGTAACCCTTTACATGTTTTGGGTGGTGGAAAATCAACAATGGTCTTAATTCTGTCATTTGCTGGTTTGATACCATCTTTTGTGACATTATGGCCTAAAAAGTTAACGGATGAGACATTATATTCACACTTTTCTGGTTTGATTTTAATGCCAAATGAATTTAATCTTTCAAATAAAATTTTAAGATGCTTGTGATGTTCATTTTGGTTTTTGCTTGCGATTAAAATGTCATCAATATAGATAAAAATGAAATCAAGATCGGATAATATTTCATTCATAAATCTTTGGAAAGATTGAGCTGCATTTCTAAGACCAAATGGCATTCTAGTGAATTCATAAAGCCCGAATGGTGTTGTAATAGCTGTTAAATAGATATCTTCTTCTGCGACTGGAATTTGATGGTAGGCTCTTACTAGATCGACTTTTGAAAAAACTTTGCAGTCATGTAGATTGTTGTGAAATGAGTGTATATGAGGCAAAGGATATCTGTCTGGAATTGTTGCCAAATTTAAAGCCCTGTAGTCTCCACATGGTCTCCAAGAATTTTCTTCCTTTTTGGCAACCATGTGTAGAGGTGAAGAAACTGATGATGAAGAAACTCTGCAAATTCCTAGTTTGATCATATCATCAAATTCCTCTTTTGCAATTTTAAATTTTTCTGGGTTTAATTTTCTTGGTTTTGCGTGTGGTAATTCACCATTTATAGCTATGTGGTGTTTAACTTTATGAATTACAGGTTCATTGAAATTAATAGGTGATGTAATGTTAGGAAATTGTTTGATTAAGTTTGTTACTGTCTTATTGGGGCAATTGATGTTTGTTAAATTGTTAATTTTGATGTTTGCCACTTGCTGTGCATGTTTTTCTATTAATTTTTTATTTTTAAGGTCTAATAGGAGATTGAAATTGGAAATAAAATCAGCTCCTAAAATTGGTTGGCTGACGTTAGCGATAATAAATCGGAATGTAAAAGTTTTGCTTAAATCAAGGTCTACTGTAAGGGTTTTGGAGCCAAATGTTTTGATGTTAGTGTCATTAACTGCAGATAAAAGAAATTTTGGATTAGGGTGTTTTAATTTACAGAAGGAATTGGGAATAACTGAAATTTCTGCTCCTGAGTCAACCAAAAACTGTAGTTTGTTTATTTTGTCAAAAACGTGCAAGCGACATGATTTGAAAGTTACACTACTAGTCGCTAACGTAGGCAACATTATTCGTTTAAATGATCTTGATTTGATTTTTTTATTGACTGGAAAGCGCAAGGTTTATTACATTTAAAAGCCCTGTTTCAAAATTGCGTGTGATACCAGCAAACTGATGAGTTTGAGTCATATTGGTTTGTTGTATAATTTTGTTTAAAATCTGACATGTTTGAATGTGTCAATTTTGTGTCAATATTTTTTAATAATTTGGTGAAATCAGATCGCAATTCCTTGATTTCTTGTTTGACGGTAGAAATGTCATCTGATTTTTGATTATCGGTAAATTGTTGGCTCTTAAATTTTGAGAATTGATAATTGTCTTTGTTAGTTTTTACAGCTGATAGGTTGGGTTTTTCAAGTTCCCAAATTTTGTCTGCAATAGTAAGCAATTCTGAAATTGGTTTGTTGTGAAGAGGAATGAGTGCAATATTAACAGATGATGGAAGTTTCCGCATCCAAAGTTTAAAAAGTAGGTCATTGTTAAAGTAAGATTTATTTCCCGCAAAAGCAACAATTTTCCTGTATGATTCGGAAGGTCTGTCAAAATCAAAATCTGTTTTTGATAGGATTTCTTCCAAACTACGTTCCTCACTTATTGAGTGTCTATCAATTAAATTAGTTTTAAGGAATTCATATTTGTTTTGAAGTGGTGGTGTGTGTAAAATATCAGTGATAGAAATAATACCTTCCTGAGGCATGGCTGCTAACACATGATTATATTTTGTCTCGTCCCGTGTGATATGAGCGAGTCGGAATTGTGCTTCGATACATGTAAACCAGGCTGAGGGACTGTGGCTCCAAAATTGGGGTAATTTGATAGTGAAAGAGGCATTTTGTGAGACCTCTTCTGCCGGCATACTCGGGTCTAGAGGAACACCAACATTGACGCCTGCAGTGGGCGACGCCATTCTCCGAGGTGTAGGCCCTATGTACACAAAAAATAAATATAGAACGTAAAGAAATGGATTGTTATACTGTTGCAAAAAGTTTCCTTTTCGGGCTTTAAATTTTAAATTTAATTGACAGAAAGTTTATATTATTTTAAGAATATAATATAAATGATACTGAAATCCTCTTCATCGAAATTTGATTGAAATCAAAGAACCATGATTTCTTGAACAGTAGAAGTAGAATGAAGATCAGTCTTGTGGATTGTTTCTGGTCGCTGTTGTTGCTGCTGCTGGGCTGAGTCACCGATTCTAGTCACACCGAATCCCGGGAAATCTCAGACTCCCTGTACGCTCGCCGCTAACGTTACTCCTTGGCTGAATCACCGGTTCGGACTTGACCAAATAAAATGAAGGCTGGCCTGGTACAGAGCTTGAATTTCTTTGAAAGGCTTGTTCAATGTCGGGGTCACCAATGTAGCATTTAAAGCTTGCGAATATTACGAAGAATCAAAATATATAGGTGGAGAAGCTGGGATATATCCGATTATAAATCAAAAACCAATGTTTATTGAAGGGCAATATTTTATTTTCGACTGACTTTTTCGTTTTTTAATAACAAATTGTTTTTTGAAAAATAAATAACACAGTCATGACAACATTTTGAAAACAAGGTTACTACAAAAGAATACAAAATAAATACTTAGGTTGCTATTTATAAATTTTTAATACAAAACATAAAAGCACCTGTGCTGACGCGGGTAAAGCGATAATAACAATCAAAATCGAGTTACTCGCGTCGGCACAATTCAAAAGCATACAAAACACCGTTATCAAGTATTTAAACTGTCATATTCAAGTATATGTCGTGTATAATGGCATATGTTTGCAATATCAAGATAAAATAGCTGTTCTCAGCTTGCAAAAACATACAAAATGCTGTTTTCAAGTATTTAAAGTGTCATATTCATGTTTCTGTCGCGTATAATGGCTAATGTTGGAGAAATCAAGATAAAACTGCTGTTTTAAGCATTCAAAAGCATACAAAACACCGTTTTCAAGTATTTAAACTGTCATATTCATGTATATGTCGTGTGTAATGGCTTGTTTGCAAAATCAAAATAAAATAGCTTTCTCAGCTTGCAAAAACATACAAAATGCTGTTTTCAAGTATTTAAAGTGTCATATTCATGTTTCTGTCGCGTATAATGGCTAATGTTGGAGAAATCAAGATAAAACTGCTGTTTTAAGCATTCAAAAGCATACAAAACACCGTTTTCAAGTATTTAAACTGTCATATTCATGTACATGTCGTGTGTAATGGCTTTTGTTTGCAAAATCAAGATAAAATAGCTGTTCTCAGCTTGCAAAAATATACAAAATGCTGTTTTCAAGTATTTAAAGTGTCATATTCATGTTTCTGTCGCGTATAATGGCTAATGTTGGAGAAATCAAGATAAAACTGCTGTTTTAAGCATTCAAAAGCTTACAAAACACCGTTTTCAAGTATTTAAACTGTCATATTCATGTATATGTCGTGTGTAATGTTTGCAAAATCAAGATAAAATAGCTGTTCTCAGCTTGCAAAAACATACAAAATCCTGTTTTCAAGTATTTAAACAGTCATATTCATGTTTCTGTCGTGTATAATGGCTAATGTTGGAGAAATCAAGATAAAACTGCTGTTTTAAGCATTCAAAAGCATACAAAACACCGTTTTCAAGTATTTAAACTGTCATATTAATGTATATGTCGTGTGTAATGGCTTGTTTGCAAAATCAAAATAAAATAGCTTTATCAGCTTACAAAAACATACAAAATGCTGTTTTCAAGTATTTAAAGTGTCATATTCATGTTTCTGTCGCGTATAATGGCTAATGTTGGAGAAATCAAGATAAAACTGCTGTTTTAAGCATTCAAAAGCATACAAAACACCGTTTTCAAGTATTTAAACTGTCATATTCATGTATATGTCGTGTGTAATGGCTTGTTTGCAAAATCAAAATAAAATAGCTTTCTCAGCTTGCAAAAACATACAAAATGCTGTTTTCAAGTATTTAAAGTGTCATATTCATGTTTCTGTCGCGTATAATGGCTAATGTTGGAGAAATCAAGATAAAACTGCTGTTTTAAGCATTCAAAAGCATACAAAACACCGTTTTCAAGTATTTAAACTGTCATATTCATGTATATGTCGTGTGTAATGTTTGCAAAATCAAGATAAAATAGCTGTTCTCAGCTTGCAAAAACATACAAAATCCTGTTTTCAAGTATTTAAACAGTCATATTCATGTTTCTGTCGTGTATAATAGCTAATGTTGGTGAAAGTAAGATAAAACTGCTGTTTTAAGCATTCAAAAGCATACAAAACACCGTTTTCAAGTATTTAAACTGTCATATTCAAGTATATGTCGTGTGTAATGGCTTATGTTTGCAAAATCAAGATAAAATAGCTGTACTCAGCTTGCAAAAACATACAAAATGCTGTTTTCGAGTATTTAAACTGTCATGTTTTATATTTATTTTATTTATTTTATTTTTTATATTCATGTTTCTGTCGTGTATAATAGCTAATGTTGGTGAAATCAAGATAAAACTCCTGTTTTAAGCATTCAAAAGCATACAAAACACCGTTTTCAAGTATTTAAACTGTCATATTCATGTATATGTCGTGTGTAATGGCTTATGTTTGCAAAATCAAAATAAAATAGCTTTTCTCAGCTTGCAAAAACATACAAAATGCTGTTTTCAAGTATTTAAACTGTAATATTCATGTTTCTGTCATGTATAATGGCTATTGTTGGTGAAATCAAGATAAAACGGCTGTTTTAAGCATTCAAAAGCATAAAAAACACCGTTTTCAAGTAAATAAACTGTCAAATTCATGTATATGTCATGTGTATTGGCTTATGTTTGCAAAATCAAAATAAAATAGCTGTTCTTAGCTTACAAAAACATACAAAATGCTGTTTTCAAGTATTTAAACTGTCATATTCATGTTTCTGTCGTGTATAATGGCTAATGTTGGTGAAATCAAGATAAAACTGCTGTTTTAAGCATTCAAAAGCATACAAAACACCGTTTTCAAGTATTTAAACTGTCATATTTATGTATATGTCGTGTGTAATGGCTTATGTTTCCAAAATCAAGATAAAATAGCTGTTCTCAGCTTGCAAAAACCTACAAAATGCTGTTTTCAAGTATTTAAACTGTCATATTCATGTTTCTGTCATGTATAATGGCTAATGTTGGTGAAATCAAGATAAAACTGCTGTTTTAAGCATTCAAAAGCATACAAAACACCGTTTTCAAGTATTTAAATTGTCATATTCATGTTTCTGTCGTGTATAATGGCTAATGTTAATGAAATCAAGATAAAACGGCTGTTTTAAGCATTCAAAAGCATACAAAACACCGCTTTCAAGTATTTAAACTGTCATATTCATGTATATGTCGTGTGTAATGGCTTATGATTGCAAAATCAAGATAAAATAGCTGTTCTCAGCTTGCAAAAACATACAAAATGCTGTTTTCAAGTATTTGAACTGTCAAATTCATGTGTCTGTCGTGTATAATGGCTAATGTTGGTGAAATCAAAATAAAACTGCTGTTCTATGCATTCAAAAGCATACAAAACACCGTTTTCAAGTATTTAAACTGTCATATTCAAGTATATGTCGTGTGTAATGGCTTATGTTTGCAAAATCAAGATAAAATAGCTGTTCTCAGCTTGCAAAAACATACAAAATGCTCTTTTCAATAATTTAAACTGTCATATTTATGTTTCTGTCGCGTATAATGGCTAATGTTGGTGAAATCAAGATAAAACTGCTGTTTTAAGCATTCAAAAGCAAACAAAACACCGTTTTCAAGTATTTAAACTGTCATATTCATGTATATGTCGTGTGTAATGGCTTATGTTTGCAGAATCAAGTTAAAATAGCTTTCTCAGCTTGCAAAAACATACAAAATGCTGTTTTCAAGTATATAAACTGTCATATTCATGTTTCTGTCGTGTATAATAGCTAATGTTGGTGAAATCAAGATAAAACTGCTGTTTTAAGCATTCAAAAGCATACAAAACACCGTTTTCAAGTATTTAAACTGTCACATTCATGTATATGTCGTGTGTAATGGTTTATGTTTGCAAAATCAAGATAAAATAGTTGTTCTCAGCTTGCAAAAACATACAAAATGCTGTTTTCAAGTGTTTAAACTGTCAAATTCATGTGTCTGTCGTGTATAATACCTAATGTTGATGAAATCAAGATAAAACTGCTGTTTTAAACATTCAAAAGCATACAAAACACCGTTTTCAAGTATTTAAATTGTCATATTCATGTTTCTGTCGTGTATAATGGCTAATGTTGGTGAAATCAAGTTAAAACAGCTTTTTTAAGCATTCAAAAGCGTACAAAACACCGTTTTCAAGTATATAAACTGTCATGTATAATGGCTAATGTTGGTGAAATCTAGATAAAACGGCTGTTTTAAGCATTCAAAAGCATACAAAACACCGTTTTCAAGTAATTAAACTGTCAAATTCATGTATATGTCATGTGTATTGGCTTATGTTTGCAAAATCAAAATAAAATAGCTTTTCTTAGCTTACAAACACATACAAAATGCTGTTTTCAAGTATTTAAACTGTCATATTCATGTTTCTGTCGTGTATAATGGCTAATGTTGGTGAAATCAAGATAAAACTGCTGTTTTAAGCATTCAAAAGCATACAAAACACCGTTTTCAAGTATTTAAACTGTCATATTTATGTATATGTCGTGTGTAATGGCTTATGTTTCCAAAATCAAGATAAAATAGCTGTTCTCAGCTTGCAAAAACCTACAAAATGCTGTTTTCAAGTATTTAAACTGTCATATTCATGTTTCTGTCGTGTATAATGGCTAATGTTGGTGAAATCAAGATAAAACTGCTGTTTTAAGCATTCAAAAGCATACAAAACACCGTTTTCAAGTATTTAAATTGTCATATTCATGTTTCTGTCGTGTATAATGGCTAATGTTAATGAAATCAAGATAAAACAGCTGTTTTAAGCAATAAAAAGTATACAAAACACCGCTTTCATGTATTTAAACTATCATATTCATGTATATGTTGTGTGTAATGGCTTATGATTGCAAAATCAAGATAAAATAGCTGTATTCAGCTTGCAAAAAACATACAAAATGCTGTTTTCAAGTATTTGAACTGTCAAATTCATGTGTCTGTCGTGTATAATGGCTAATGTTGGTGAAATCAAAATAAAACTGCTGTTCTATGCATTCAAAAGCATACAAAACACCGTTTTCAAGTATTTAAACTGTCATATTCAAGTATATGTCGTGTGTAATGGCTTATGTTTGCAAAATCAAGATAAAATAGCTGTTCTCAGCTTGCAAAAACATACAAAATGCTGTTTACAATTATTTAAACTGTCATATTCATGTTTCTGTCGCGTATAATGGCTAATGTTGGTGACATCAAGATATAACTGCTGTTTTAAGCATTCAAAAGCAAACAAAACACCGTTTTCAAGTATTTAAACTGTCATATTCAAGTATATGTCGTGTGTAATGGCTTAAATTTGCAAAATCAAGATAAAATAGCTGTTCTTAGCTTGCAAAAACATACAAAATGTTGTTTTAAATTATTTAAACTGTCATATACATGTTTCTGTCGCGTATAATGGCTAATGTTGGTGAAATCAAGATAAAACTGCTGTTTTAAGCATTCAAAAGCAAACAAAACACCGTTTTCATGTATTTAAACTGTCATATTCATGTATATGTCGTGTATAATGGCTTATGTTTGCAGAATCAAGATAAAATAGCTGTTCTCAGCATGCAAAAACATACAAAATGCTGTTTTCAAGTATATAAACTGTCATATTCATGTTTCTGTCGTGTATAATAGCTAATGTTGGTGAAATCAAGATAAAACTGCTGTTTTAAGCATTCAAAAGCATACAAAACACCGTTTTCAAGTATTTAAACTGTCATATTCATGTATATGTCGTGTGTAATGGTTTATGTTTGCAAAATCAAGATAAAATAGTTGTTCTCAGCTTGCAAAAACATACAAAATGCTGTTTTCAAGTGTTTAAGCTGTCAAATTCATGTGTCTGTCGTGTATAATAGCTAATGTTGGTGAAATCAAGATAAAACTGCTGTTTTAAATATTCAAAAGTATACAAAACACCGTTTTCAAGTATTTAAATTGTCATATTCATGTTTCTGTCGTGTATATTGGCAAATGTTGGTGAAATCTAGATAAAACAGCTGTTTTAAGCATTCAAAAGTACACAAAACACCGTTTTCAATTATTTAAACTGTCATATACATGTATATGTCGTGTGTAATGGCTTATGTTTGCAAAATCAAGATAAAATAACTGTTCTCAGCTTGCAAAAACATACAAAATGCTGTTTTCAAGTATTTAAACTGTCAAATGCATGTGTCTGTCGTGTATAATGGCTAATGTTGGTGAAATCAAAATAAAACTGCTGTTCTAAGCATTCAAAAGCATACAAAACACCGTTTTCAAGTATTTAAACTGTCATATTCATGTATATGTCGTGTGTAATGGCTTATGTTTGCAGAATCAAGTTAAAATAGCTTTCTCAGCTTGCAAAAACATACAAAATGCTGTTTTCAAGTATTTAAACTG